>JAOTQR010147601.1:0-106969 GCA_025774065.1 Solanum ossicruentum
TTTTTTTTTTTTCTTTATTAATCATTATTTAAATTTTTTATGTGTTAAAATTGAAATAGAAATTCATTGTTAAAGAATGCTAGAAACTTATGTTTCTTTTTTTTTTTATCAAACCTTTATTTATTTAAGTTATGTAGCAATATATTTTATGTTATGTTGGAAATTGACATAAGAATATTATGCCTTTATATATATATATATATATATATATAAAATATATATTATTTTTTATTTTAATTTATTATCTTGTTATCTTGCACTGCGTGTCATTCATTTTTCAATTGATAGAATTCTTTTGTCAAATATTTTCACAATCATAGCATTACAATAACAATATGCCCATGGTAATTTAGAAAAAAAACCTATAATATTATATTAATGATATTAATATTTTTGTCAAACATGTATTTCATTATCATTCTTAGAAAGTATGTACTTTAAATTTTTATAATTAATCAAAATTATAAATTAAACATATAACAATTCTACACAACCTATAAATGGATAGCATAACGTTACCTCCATTCGCTACATTCATGGATTCAGTCCTGTGGAGTAGAACGGACGGAATGAAAAGTAGTGAGATGAGCCTGCTAGCTCCACATTGGACCTAAGATAGCAAGTCTTTTTTGATTAGATCTGATAGGGCTTGGTTAGCGCTTATTCTCTTTCAATCAAAAAAATGAGAAATGGGGGAAAAAAGAGGTCTTTGTTGAAGAGGCTTTGCACCTGAAATGAATAGTCCATTCATTAAGGTTGGGGATGGTTGGAACCAATCAGAAGTGCAAATCGCATAAGCGAAGCCGGGAAACGGACCGCAGCGCAACGACTAGGACTCGTGTCAGAAACTATATAGTTTGCATGTATTTATCCTAGTTAACAATAACTCAATAGAAGTTACGTCCAAATGTTATAGTCTCGCACCCATATGTTGTACCATTTGATAACATGTGAATCATTACTTATAATTGTTGTTAATATGTTATTTAATTAAGCAATTTTATTAATTATTATATTAATAAATTTAAATTATATTTAATTTTTTTAAATGTAATTTGTAAATTTATTGAAAATTACAATAAAAAATTCAAAAAATACATAAGATACGACAGACACCATCCTATTATAAAAATATACAGTTCATATGTATCAATCCTAGTTAACACTAACCCAAGAGAGTCACACATTGATGTTATAGTCTTGCACTCCTATATTACATTAATTTGATAACTTGTGAATAATTACTTATTATTAATATTACCCTCATTAAGTAATCTTATTAAAATTATATCTAAATCAATTGAACTATATATTTTAAAATAATACATATATTTTGATAATTTTTTGATAACAACAGTTAAAAATCAACACACTTTCAATGTGGTAGATATTAACATTTTATAAAACCACATTATTATAACGTAACACCCCATAAAATTATCTAAATGACCCTAAAACGTAAACGTGCACATAATGCGTCTTCCAAAGCTCCAATGAAAAATTCAAGACTGGTTTGTGATTAGCGTGGAAAATCAAGTGGGGAAATGGTCTTAACCCGATTTTCGAACAATCGGATCAAAACATAATTTTCACTAATTTCACTAGAAATAGTGTAGATTTGCGCTAGGCGCAGAGGGGGCATGGAGTAACACTTGATTTTTTTTAAAAAAATTTTCGACGGGAATTGAAAGTTTCAGAAAAATCGCGAAATGCCCTAGTCCGCGCCCCTAAGGTGTCGTGCAGTAGTGTATGAATTTTTTTAAAATTTTCTTTTAATTGGGTAATGGACTTTTGGTCATTTCCACCCTATCTGAAGTCCTGAAACGTATTTTAAAAGTCATTTATACCAGTTGAGGGTTCCAAAAACCCAATTTTTCTAAGTTTTGCGCAAGAATACTTTGAGAGGGAAGACAAGAAAGCTCTGTGGATTGAGGGTTTGTGTCTAAGTTCTTGAAGAGGAGTTGGTAATTCGTCATCCCAGGCATGTAAGGGTTACCTAAACATGGGATTGTTCTCCTATGTGCCCCTATGATTGAATTAGATTGATAGTTGATAGGCGATGGATTTATGTTACGATTTCTTTAATTCTATCTTGAAAACTACAATTATTCTACATGTATTTTTGTAAGTTGATGGCCATAATAACTTTAATTATATGTTCAAATGATTAATTGAGCTATTGTGTAAACTGTGCATGTTTAATTGTTAATGAATCCATGAATGATGCTAGGGGTTGATTTCTAGAGCCTAGATTTCGAATATATACATGATTGCTATGGTCTGGGTCTTGGATTGAGTGAGTAATGATGATAATATTGTTGGAATTAATGGAGCGTGAGGTCCTTAGAGTCTTTAGGAGATTACACTTGAGTTCTAAAGAATGGGCATAATATACTAGAGTTGAGAGATAATGCGATGAGATGATGCCCATGTCCAAAAGAGACTAAAAAATGAGAAAATCTTGATGTTGATGTTTATAGGTATGTTGAGCTCTGGGAGGAGTATTGAGCATCGAATATGAGTAAAAATGAGTCTCACTCGCACTCATTAACTACGTGGCCAGCGTAGAAGAGGATTTGATTGTTAGAAATGGATGTTTCCTAGTCCCAAAAGAGAACTTGATGTTATTATAAACCCCCTGGTGTTCAGCCTTTCATCCTAACAAGGTACTGGGCAGATGCCGCAATGACATCGCTTCGTTATACCTTCACCGGCTCATAGGTGATGGGGGTAGGTCTAAGAAACTCCCAAATAGGTCCCCTGATTATAGTAATCTGATGTTGATGTGATAGTATGAGTCTTGATGGATGGTGATGTGATAGATCTTAATCCTTATCTTGAGTTGAGGTTGAGAAATTCATGAGCTAAGGTCATACAGTATTGTCTTTCCTTTACTGTTTACTTTAGCCCGTTTTATATACAGTACATTCTATGTACTAATGCCCCTTTGGCGCTGCATCATTTTATGATGCTGATTCAGTAGACAGAGGACTTCAACAGACTAATCATTGAGGTTCTGAGCCTCTTGATTTCAGATTATGGTGAGTCCCCCCTGTACTCAGAGGATGGTTATTTGTTTAGTTTTATTGAGTTATTTTTCTTTGATTGTGGTTGCTATGGCTTGTCATGGTACCTACTTAGACAATAGTTATAGAGGCTTCATAGACGTAGATAGATGACGATTGATGTTGGGGTTCCTTTCCCCCTTATTATTATACTTTTAAACTAAGTTTTGGATGTTGATGATGAGTCTGATAGCCCATTGATAGTGAGAATATTTCTTTAATATCTTTCACAAATAAATTTATTGAACAAATGCGATGAGACTAGACAGTTCTCTTAAGGGGTATCAATAGTCTTCGAGTGCCAGTTACGCCTAGGGTACCCTCTCGGTGCATGAAAAACTTGGTATCAGAGCACAAAGTTCGAGTGTCCTAGGAGTCTATGAAGCCGTGTCTAGTAGATTTTTCTTTATGGGTATGTTGTGCACCACACTTCATAAGCAGGAGGCTGTAGAAGTGTTATCCTTCTTCTATGATCTGGATTCGTGTGATAGAGTTTAATTCTATGAAGAGTCTCCTTCTAATTCATATGTTATACCTATTATAGAAGATGCTGCCAAAGAGAAACACTGCATAAAGAGATGCCTCAGCCTCAACTGTTGAAAATACCTAACATCGAGGCATACTTTAGGGGAGGCACCACCATACTAACTCAGTTGGTGGACTCCCAAGGTAGCAGTCGGGGTCCTCAAGCTCCTAGTTCTAGCTTGCAGGAGTCCTCAGCTGCAACCCAACTCAGAGACTTCTTGAGGATGAACCCGCATGTGTATAAAGGGTCGAAGGTGGGGAAGGACCCATAGAATTTCATCGCTGAGATGTATAAGGTCTTGAAAGTTATGCATACTACTGAGATTGAGGGAGTCAAGCTTGCCTCCTACCTACTGAAAAATGTTGCTAATGTTTTGTACAATCATTGGGAGGATAGTAGAGGTAAGGATGCTGAGCCTGCGGAGTGGGAGGAGTTTGAAGCTGCTTTCCTTGACCATTTCTTTCCTCAAGGGTTGAGGGAGGTGAAGTTGGTTGAGTTCTTAAAGTTGAAGCAAGGAGGAATAACAATTGATGAGAACAACCTTATGTTTATTAAGCTATCCAGGTGTGCTCTGGAGATGGTCCAAGACATAAGGGCCAGGATGAGGAAGTTTATGTTTGGTTTGGGCAAGCATGTGCAGAAAGAGTGCAAGGCAGCCTTGTTGATCCCCAACATGGACATCTCCAAGATTATGGTGTATGCCTAGCAGACAGAGGAGGAAAAGAGAAAAGACAGGGAGGAGCAGATGAACAGAAACGGAAAATTAGTAGGACATGAGCCTAGCTAGCAGAGGCAGAATAAGGGTGAAAATCCTACTTCCAGGAAAGATCATCTCATCATGCACCTTGTATACGAGTGAGCCAGTTTAGCCAAACAGGTATGATCTTCTCATGTATTCCAGAATTTCAGGGCTTAGGGCGCCTAATCTTAAGCCAGTGTGTCTCAAGGCCCGAAAAGAAAGCCACCCTGTGGCAATTGTGGGAAGATCCATCTGCATAGATGTTGTTTGGGCGCGGATGCTTGCTTTCTATATGGGCAGACAAGTAACTTCTAGCATGAGTTCCCAAAGAGGAGACAAGGTGAAGAAAGAAATAGAGCACAATCCTCCACAACACCCCCAGTTGGATGTCATCTGAGGGGTAATACTATAGGTACAGGAGGCAGGATAAACCACCTTTATGCTATGGCTAATCTATTGGATTAGGAGGATGCACTAGATGTTGTTATGAGTATATTTTGAGTCATTACCTTTGATAGTTATACATTGCTTGATCCGAGTGCCACTTTATCTTTTGTGACTCCTTATGTGGCTAGTAAGTTTGGGATTGGGATTATTCCAGAGTGTTTGCTCGAACCTTTTGCTATTTCCGCTCCTACTGGTGAGTCTATCTTCTCTGAAAGAGTTTATAGGGATTGTGTAGTACCTATTTATCATAGAGACATCTTAGCTGACTTGGCAAAACTGGATATGGTTGACTTTGATGTGATACTTGGCATGGATTGGCTTCACACCTGTTATGCTTCTGTTGACTAGAGAACCCGAATTGTTATGTTCTAATGTCCTAATGAGCCTGTTCTAGAGTGGAAATGGAGTTTTGTTGCACCTAAGGGCAAGTTCAGCTCTTATCTTAGAGCCATAAAGTTGATCTCCAAAAGTTGTATTTATCACCTCGTGTAAGTCTGATGATGTTGAATCTCCTACTCTTAAGTCAGTCCCGATTGTGATTGAGTTTCCCCTTGGAATTTCCTGATGATCTACCTGGAGTCCCTCCTGATAGGAAAATTGACTTTGGAATTGATGTTCTTCCTGAGACCCAAGCCATTTCAATTCCACCTTATAGAATGGCCCCTAAAGAGTTGAAAGAATTGAAAGAATGGTTGAAAGACTTGTTAGAAAGATTTCATAAGTCCTAGTGTCTCTCCTCGGAGTGTTCTGTTCTATTCGTGCATAAGAAAGATAGATCTCTTAGAATGTGTATAGACTATTGGCAACTGAACAAGGTCACTGAAACGACCCCAAAAAGTGCCCAAAAATATTTCTTGAAAATCTGACGTCATATTCGTGATCAGGGGAAAAATTGAGTGAGAAATGGGTCTAACCCTGATTTTAGAGCAACCGTGTCAAAATTTCATTTTCCATAATTTGTAATTTCTAGAGATGATCCGCGCTCTTGGTGCGACGCGGCCAGGGTGAGCATTAGTGTTAATTTTTGCCAATTTTTATTGTTTGGTCCAAGGCCTTTGAGTCTTGGGCCTAAGCCTTCCTATGCGTAAAAACGCCTATACTTAGTCATTTTTCTACCTCATGTCATACAAGACATTTCCCAAAACTCTCTCAAATACTTAGCTAAATATTTCACTCAAAATCAAGTTTCCCAAACTCATTTCTGGATTCAAGAAATTCAATTAAGCTTCAAGTTCTCATCTCAATCTTCATCAAGGAAATCTCCAAAGTTGAGGTATGTGGGTTTCAACCATTGGGTCCTTTCACCCATGATGCCCAAGGTTTTTTTTTTAATTAACATGTTTCTAAGTTGATTTACTGATGGGTCTTCTTATTATGAATTTGACTATGAAGTATGTTGGGGTTTTAAAAAAGTGTGACTGTTTAAGCATGTTTTGAGCTATGAATCTAGGATCTATGATGAGTTTTGATGAAGGGCTTCAATATATCTTTCAAGGTGGTATTACCAAGTGTTGGTGGGTTGATTTACTTCAAGTTTTCTTGCATGATTTCACTCTTAAATTTCATGGTTTTGCACTAGCATTACACACCCACCAAGTGATTGATAAAATATCCGATTTAGGGTTTTTGAGCTATTGATGATCCATTGCATGACCTATGACTTGAATGACTTTATGATGATGAAAGGAAGGTATATATGCATTGTTTTCATGAAAAGTATCTATAGTGTTGCAAGTTGACCACACCTTGTTGAGGGGGTGCTATACCTCAATCACTATGGATGGTAGGGTGAGACAACCATCAACTTGTTGAGGGGTTGATACCTCAATCGGCATGGATGGTAGGGTGAGACAACCATCGACCAAATTGAGGAGTTAATACCTCAATCACCATAGATTGTAGGGTGACACAACCATCAACCAGTTGAGGGGTTGATATCTCAATCACCATGGATGGTAGGGTGTGACAATCATCAACTGATTGAGAGGTTGACACCTCAATCGCCTCTCTAAGGGAGTAGAGGCCTTGGACATGATGGTCTCTTACTACACATGTAATATGTTCTATATAAGCATGTTTCACTCAAGCATCAGTCGTGTATGCCATATTGCTATATGCTCATTTACTGCCTAATTATGCATTTTGATTATGTTGCCTATCTCTTATTGCATTGTATCTAACATACTTAGTACATTCAAATGTACTAACGCATTTTCTATGCCTACATGATGTTACCATGTAGGAACCGGAGCTCCTCATGATAATTCTCATCCTCCACGTGGCTAGTACTATTTTCTCAAAGCAAGTTTGATAAATCTTCAATTCCGGGGATGATATCTCTTGTTCCTTTGTTATGCAAAGACTCTCATTACCTATTTGTATGCTTTTGACTATGAGGGTAAGCTTGGAAAGTTGTCTTGGCCCTTATTCAATTCTAAGTATAGAGGTTTTGTTGGACAAGTTATGTAATGATTCTATGATCTTTGAGTCTATTGACTCTTGAATTTTCTAATGCTATGAAAGACTCCCTTAGTCCCTTTGCCCTTATTTCTATTCTCTTGTTATTGTCTAATTATTTCCGCGACCAAGGATGTGTAATGATATGCTAAGAGGCTTGTTTGGGGTCCATTTGGGTCCCCATTCGCCATGTTATGTGTAGGCCCTAGGCTTTGGTCGTGATAAACTTGGTGTCAGAGCACTAGATTATTAATGGTCCTGGACATCCAACATACCATATTGATTAGAATCTTGTTCATCATTGTGAAGTGCACCACAATTATGAGCAAGAGGCTAAGAGGCGTTTTAGGAAATGTTATCCTTCTTCTTACTCTATGTCATGCTATAGAAGTTCAGTTAAGGTTTTCCCCTCACGAATGTTCGTTGCTATGCTAGATCATGCCTATCCTAAGAGGAAGAAGAGCCTGCACTCCCGAAGAACAACTAGCTCATGAAGAGTTCCAGGATGCTATTGCCATGCTAGTATAAGCCATGAAAAATCACATCAACCAAGGGGCCCAAGACCCTTATGCCCTTACCCCGACATCTAAAGTAAAGGATTTCATAAGGATGAACCCACCAGAGTTCAATGGATCTAAAGGGGATGAGGACCCTTAAAAATTTATTGATGAGCTGTATAAAGTGTTGTCTATTATGAATGTTAGATTGGAAGAGAAGGCGGAGTTGGCTGAAATGACCCTAAAAAGTACTTGAAACGTGCCTCGGAATGCCTGGAATTTTAAATTCTATATATCTCAAAATTCATTTGTTATTTCAAAAATCTGAGTTCATATTCTTGTTCAGGGGTTCAAAATTAGGTGAAAAAGAGTCTAACCTCGATTTAAGAGTAAAAAATTAACAATTATAAATTTTTAAGTGACGATTTCAAGTGGGTACTGCATGATGCTGGCGCGACACGGCAATGTTCCATTTTAGTGTATTTTTTTTCTAGTTCTTCCAAAATTTTCTAAGTATTGGGCCCAAGGTTCCCACATGTGTTTTTACCTAGACTTAGCCAAATTTCACCCTCATATTACCCAAAACATTTCCCAAAGCTCACTCAAATAATTAACCATATTTTCACTACCAAATTGAAGTTCCAAATCCTCATCCCAAGTGGAGGTTCTCTTTCAAGTTTTTTCTTCATGTTTCAAGTCTCCATCTCCCATCTTCACTAAGTTCATCTTCAAGCTAAGGTATGTAGATTTCTTTCATGCGTTCCTGTCGCCCATGATACCCAAGCGTCATTTTACTCAAATTGCATGATTTAACGTTGACTTAAAAATTTGTCTTGCATATTATGAAATTCATTGTACACTATGTAAGAGCTATGTAAAGTTGTGACTGTTTTGCTATATTTTGAGTTATAAATATTTGATCTATTGTGAGATTTGAGGAGGAGTTTTGATGTATATTGCTTGAGGGTGTTACAATGTGTTGATTGATTATATTACAATCAATTTTCTTATATGATTTAATCTCTATATTTCATGGTTTTAATAGTATTACACACCCTCTAAGTATTTGATAAAATATCTGGATGTGGTTTCTTAAGGAGGTGGAGGTCCAAAGCATGAGATATGATATGAATGACTATATGATGATGAAATGAGCTTATGTATATGATATAGTCTATATAAAGTGTTTCATTAGACCAGAGCCGAACTGGGGGATAAGAGCCCAGGTAACCAAGGTGGGGATTTGTACTCATCAACCATGTGAGAGGTTTGTACTTTGCCACCATGGTGATAAGGTGTGATTATCATGAACCATGTGAGTGGTCTGTAGCACACAACCACTATGTGGTTTGTACCTTGAATAGCTAGCTTGTTCTCTTCTACACATATGATATCCTATACGAGTATGAGTTACGTAAGCATGTTTTACTTAAGCACTGATCATACATGCCATATTATTATATTACGCCTATTGCCTATTATTATGCGTTTTGATTATGATGCCTATCTCTTATTACATTTCATCCTACATACTTACTACATTCAAACATACTAATGCATTTTCTTGCTTGCATGATATCACCATGTAGGAATCGGAGCCCAAGTTGATCATCCTCCTCCACGTGGCTAGTTCGGTGCTACTCAAGCTAGTTGGTGAGTCGTCCACTTCGGCGACCTTATTCTACACTCTCTTGTTATGTATTTAAACACTATTCTTTATGTTCTATTTGACTATGAGAGTGAGCCCAGTTGCTTGTTTTGGTTCCCACTCTTATATTTGTAGTAGAGGTGGTTGTTGGACATGTTATATATCTATGATATGAGTTTGACTCTTGTCTCTTGACTATGATATTGTGCTATCTTTTCCCTAAGCCCCTTTTCCCCCATTCTTGCTCTTTTATGTTGTTTTCATATGCTTACGTGACCAATGATGTGCAATGACAAGTTAAGAGGCTTGTTTAGGGTTCCTCCTGGTTCCCAATTTTCTATGTCACATCTAGGCCCTAGGCTTGGGTCATGACAAACTTGGTTTCAAAGTACTAGGTTGATAGATCCTCGAAGTCCAACATAACACATCGATTAGAGTCCTATTCATGGTTGTGAAGCACTCTATGGCTATGAGTTGGAGGCTATGAGACATTTTATGAAATATTTCCCTTCTTCATGTTCTACGTCGTGCTATAGAGTTGTGGTGAGTTTCCTCCCCTAACAATTGTTCTTTGCTATGCTAGATCATGCCAAGAGCTAGAGAAAGATGGGCCCAAACTCCCAAGGAGTAACCTACCAATGGTGAGCTCCGGAATGCTCTTATTATGCTTGCCCAAGTGGTGGCCAACCAAGTCAATCCAGGGGCCCAAGCCCTTCATGCTACTACCCCGTGATCTAGGGTAAGAGACTTCCTGAGGATGAATCCTCTAGTTTTCTATTGGTCAAATATGGATAAAGATCAACAAGAGTTCGTTGATGAGGTCTATAAAATCTTGAATATCATGGGTGTTGGGCCAAATGAAAACGTGGAGTTGGCGACGTACCAACTCAAAGGGGTATTCGAAGTATGGTATGAACAATGGAAGGGTGAAAAGGGAATTGGTAATATGGTGCTTTGGAAGTAGTTCAAATTGACTTTCCTTAATCGGGCTTTCCCTCTTGAGCTTAGGGAAACAAAGTTGGTAGAGTTTATGAACTTGAAACAAGGTGCTATGAGTATGAGGGAGTATGCCCTCAAGTTTAATCAACTTTCAATGTATGCTCCTCATTTGGTGGTTGATCCTAGATCTAGGATGAATAAGTTCATGATGGGGGTCTCCGACTTAGTACGTTAAGAATATCGGTCCACCATACTAATTAGTAACATGGATTTATCTCAGTTGGTGATTCTGGGCTGAGCAAATGAAGGAGGAGAAATTGAGGAAGAAATGGGGGCATGAGGCCAAGAGGGTCGATTTGAGGATAAATTCCAAAAGGGTGCTAGATTTCGTCAAGTCCAAGGGCCTTCTCATGCAACTAATAGGGGGTTTGCCAGTGACTTCCCTAGGCCTCAAGTTGTTAGTGGGATGACTCTTATTAATGTATGCCCCAAATATAGAAGGAGCCATAGAGGCTCATGTTTGAAGGGTTCTAATGAATGCTATGAATGTGGGGAGCTTTGTCATAAGAAGATAGATTATCCAAGGAACCGTGGTAAGGGCCGGGGAGGAAATGTTGTCCCATTGGGTAGAGGTGGTACTCAAGGTGGTGCCCCGAGGCACTATTGATTTTATGCTTAACATGGCAGGCAAGGTGTTGGTGAGATTCTCGATGTTGTTATCGATATGTTGAAAATCTTTGACTTTGATGTATATGCTTTGATTGATCCGAGTGGTAGTCTTTCCTTTGTTAATCCTTTTATTGCTAAAGAGTTCCTTGTTGACCCGAGTTATTGCATGAGTCATATGAAATGTCTACTTATATTAGTGCCTCTATTGTTACTAGAAAGTTTATAGGAGTTGTCCTATTTGTATTTTGCATAAGTTATTGCCTTGTGATGATGTTGAATTAGAAATGGTAGATTTTGAAGCCATTCTTGGGATGGATTGGTTGCATGCCTACCATGCTTCTATTGATTATAGAACCCATAGGACCAGGTTTCAATTCCCTAATGGACCTATCGTTGAGTGGAAAAGTCAAGATTTGGTGGTCAAGAGTAGATTCATTTCATGCATTAAAGCAATTAAGTTGATTTTTAAGGGGTGTCTTTATCATCTTGTAAAGGTTAGAGATGTAAATTCTAAAGCCCCTTCTATTGAATCGGTTGCAGTTGTAAACTATTTTTTTGATGTCTTCCCAAATGAACTTCTCGGTGTCCCTCTTGTTAGGGAGATAGATTTTGTCATAGATCTCCTTCCCGATACTCAATCTATCTCCATTCGTTGAAGGAGTTAAATGAACAATTGAAACATTTGTGGGAAAAGAGATTTATTAGACCTAGTCGATCACCTTGGAGTGCTCCGGTGTTGTTTGTGAAAAAGAAGGATGGGTCACTTAGAATATGCGTTGACTACCGACAGCTCAATAGGGTCACCATCAAGAATAAGTATCCTCTTCTAATGATTGATGATTTGTTTGACCAATTTCAAGGGGCTAGCTTATTGATGATTTGTTTAACCAATTTCAAGGGGCTAGCTTCTTCTCTAAGATCGATCTTCGGTCTGGGTATCATCAAGTAAGGGTGATGGAGTGTGATATTTCGAAGATGGCCTTCCATACTAGATATGGGCATTATGAGTTTGTTGTGATGTCGTTTGGGTTGACTAATGAATCGACCATCTTCATGTACCGAATGAATAGGGTCTTCAAACTTTATCTTGATTCCTTTGTTGTGGTCTTTATTGATGATATTTTGATCTATTCATATAGTAGGGAGGAGCATATGGGTCATTTGAGGATGGTGTTGCAAAGATTAAGGGAACATAAATTGTATGCTAAAAATAGAAAGTGTGAATTTTGGTTGAAGGAGGTTGCATTCATCGGTCATGTGGTATCAGAGGATGGTATAAAAATGGATCCTAAGAAAATCGATGTGATTAGAAATAGGCCTATAACATTGACCCCATAAGATATTAGGAGCTTCTTGGGACTAACGGGTTATTATAGAAGGTTTGTAAATGGGTTCTCCTCCATTGCTTCCCTATGAAATAATTAACTCAAAATAAGGTTAAGTTTGTATGGACCGACTAAAGTGAGAGGAGCTTCCAAACATTGCAAGACAAGTTTGTGTCTGCTCCTATATTGTTACTACCGAATGGGCTTGAGGGACTAGTTGTGTACTATGATGCTTCCTGGGTTGGTTGGGTTTGTGTGTTGATGCAAAATGCAAAGGTCATAACTTATTCTTCTAGACAACTCACGGTACATGAAAGGAACTACCCTACCTATTATCTAGAGTTAGCTGCGTTGTGTTTGCATTGAAGATTTTGCGTCAGTACTTGTATGGGGTGCATGTGGATATGTTCACCGATCATAAAATGCCTATAATATGTCTTCACTCAAAAGGATCTCAACTTGAGGCAAAGGAGATGGTTAGAACTTCTTAACGACTATGACATGAGTGTGCACTATCATCCGTGTAAGGCAAATATGGTGGCGGATGCCTTTAGTAGGGTGCCTATGGGTAGCTTAGCCCATGTTGCTGGTGGTAGGGAGATGGCTAGGGAGGTGCATCAATTTGCTATATTGGGGGTTAGGTTGGTGATGATGGTGTGGTTGTTGGAAATTGGTCTAAGTCTTCATTGGTTGATGAGGTGATAGCAAAAAACATGATCTTGACTTCTCCTTGCTTGAATTGAAGGCCTTGGTGAAACAGGGCAAAGTAGAGGTTTTCTCCCAAGGGGAGATGGTGCCTTCAGGTACCAAGGTAGGTTGTGTGTGCCTTGTATTGATGGTTTGAGGGAGAAAATTCTTGATGAGGCCCACAATTCTTCTTATTCTATCCACCCCAGGTCCATGATAATATATAGAGATTTGAGGGGTGTGTATTGGTGGGGAGGCATGAAGAAGGACATTGCCAAATTCGTTTCTGATTTCCGTAGTTGTCAACAAGTCAAAGCCAAATATCAAAGGCCCGGTGCCTAACCCAAGACATAGAGATTCCTAATTAGATATGGAGGTGATTAATATGGATTTTGTGGTTGAGTTTCCCAAGACTAGAAAAGTTTTGATTCCATTTCTGGGTGGTGGCCGATAGGATGACGAAATCGGCCCACTCTCTACCAGTTAAAACCACATATGGGGTCGAAGAGTATGCAAGGTTGTACGTCCATGAGTTAGTAAGGTTACATGGGGTTCTTTTGTCCATCATATCGGGTCATGGTTCACAATTCACTTCACACTTTTGGAGGCTTTTCCAAAGGGGTCTTGGTAAAAAAGTTCACCTTAGTACGACATTCCACCCTCAAAAGGGATGGCCAATGCGAAAGAACTATACAAAGACTTGAGGATATGCTAAGGGCTTGTGTATTGGAGTTGAGAGGTAGTTGGAATTACCATCTTCCTTTGATTGGGTTTGCATACAACAATAGCTATCACTCTAGCATCGGTATGGTTCCTTTTGAGGCTCTTTATGGGAGATATTATAGATCACAGGTTGGTTGGTTCGAGGTTAGAGAGGTGGCTTTATTGGGACCAAATCTGGTCGTGGAAGCTCTTGAAATGGTTAGGATGATAAAGAAAGGTTGAAAACAACCCAAAGTTGTCAAAAATCCTATGTTGATATGAGAAGAAGAAACCTTGAATTCAAAATGGGTGATTGTGTTTACTTGAAAGTTTCTGCAATAAAAGGTGTGATCCACTTTGGTAAAAGAGGGAAATTGAGTCCAACATATGTTGATTCTTATGAGGTTATGAGGAGGGTTGGCAAGATAGCTTATGAATTGGAGTTGCCTAGTGAAATGAATTTGGTTCATCCGGTGTTTCATGTCTCTATGTTAAGGAAATGTGTTGGTGATCCTAATGCTATAGTGCCTTTTGATATCATGGGTACTGTTGAGGATAACTTGACCTATGAGGAGGTTTAGGTTCAGATTATGGATAGTCAAGTAAAGAAATTGAGGAACAAGAAGATGGGATCCGTTAAGGTTCTTTGGAGGAACCAACAAATTGAAAGTGCTACTTGTGAGGCCGAAGAAGGACATGTAAAAGTAGTATCCTTATCTTTTCCACTACATTCAAGCCAAGGGTACCAATTCTAAGTCATATATGTGATTTAAGTCTTATGTTTCATCCCCTTTATCATTCATAAGCACTCATGTTTAAGTTGGCAAGTTTATGATGATTTTACACTTATGTTGAGATTTTGAAAATGGTGTTTTAAATATGATGTTGCATTCTTGATTGGAGATGATTTGTTTATGATTGCTCTTGTCTTATAAGTCTCTTTTACATTCGGGGATGAATGTTCTCAAGGGGGAGATATTGAAACAACCCTAAAATGTGCCCGAAAACATGCCACGAAATGCCCGGGATTTTAAATTCCGTATATCCCAAAATTCGTATGTTATTCCGAAAATCCAAGTTCATATTCTTGTTTAGGGGATCAAAATTAGGTGAAGAAGGGTCTAACCTCGATGTAAAAGCAAAAGATTAGCAATTATAAATTTTTAAGTGATGATTTCCAGTGAGCACTGTCGATGCTGGCGCAACACGACAGTGTTCCATTTTAGTGTATTTTTTTGAGTTCGTCCAAAATTTTCTAAGTATTGGGCCTCAAGGATCCCAAATGTGTTTTTACCTATACTTACCTAATTTTCACCCTTATATTACCCAAAACATTTCTCAAAACTCACTCAAACACTTAGCCATGTTTTCACTTCCAAATTCAAGTCCCAAATCCTTATCCCAAGCTAAAGTTCTCCTTCAAGGTTTTTCTTCAAGCTTCAAGTCTCCATCTCCTATCTTCACCAAGTTCATCTCTAAGCTAAGATATATAGGTTTCTATCATGGGTTCCTTTCACCCATGAAACCCAAACCTTCTTTTATTCAGATTGCATGATTTAAAGTTAATTTGCAAATGGGTCTTGCAAATTATGAAATTTACTGCACACTACGTCAGAGCTATGTAAAGTTATGATCATTTTACTATGTTTTGAGCTATAAATCTTTGATCTATTATAAGATTTGAGGAAGGGTTATGAAATATGTTTCTTGAGGGTGTTTCAAGGTGTTGATTGATGGTTTTATAAGGGATTTTCTTGCATGATTTCATCCCTATATTTCATGGTTTAATACTAGCATTACACACCCTCTAAGTGTTTGATAAAATGTCCGGATATGGTTTCTTGACGAGTTGAAGGGCCAAAGCATGAGATATGATATGACTGAATATATGATGATGAAATGAGCTTATATATATATATAATGTACTCTATATAAAGTGTTGCATTAGACCATAGCTGATTTGGGGGATAATAGCGTGGGTAACCAAGGTGGGAGTTTGAACTCATCAACCATGTGAGGGGTTTGTACTTCGCCATCGTGGTGATAAGGTGTGATTATCATCAACCATGTGAGGGGTTTGTACCACACAACCACTAATGGGTTTGTACCTTGAATAACTAGCTTGGTCTCTTCTACACATATGATATCTTATAGAAGTATGAGTTACTTAAGCATGTTTTACTTAAGCATTGATCATACATGCCATATTTTTATACTATGCCTATTGCCTATTGTTATGCATTTTGATTATGATACCTATCTCTTGTTTCATGGCATCCTACATATTTAGTACATTCAAATGTACTAACGCATACTCTTGCCTACATGATATAACCATGCAGGAACCGGAGCCCAAGTTGATTATCCTCCTCCACGTGGTTAGTTCGGTGCTACTTAACTAGTTGGTGAATTCTCCACTTCGGGGACCTTAGTCTATGGTCTTTTTTTATGTATTGAGATAGTCTTCTTTGTGTTCCATTTGACTATGAGGGTGAGCCCGATTGCTTGTCTTTTCCCCTGCTCTTATCTATGTAGTAGAGGTGGTTGTTGGACATGTTATGTATTTATGATATGAGTTTGACTCTTGTATCTTGACTGTGATATTGTGCAAGCTTTTCCCTTATCCCCTTTGCCCCTATTCTTGCTCTTTTATGTTGTTTTCATATGCTTCCGCGACCAATGATGTGTAATGACAAGTTAAGAGGTTTGTTTGGGGTTCCTCCGGGTTCCCCATTCGTCGTGTCACATTTAGACCCTACACTTGTGTCGCGACATTGGCAGCTTACCAACTCAAGGGGATGTCCCAAATATGGTATACTCAATGGAAGGAGGAGAAGGGGAACAATAATGTGATCCATTGGGAGGAGTTTAAGGTGGCTTTCCTCAACCTGTTTTTCCCTCTTGAGCTTTGGGAGGCGAAAATGATGGAGTTCATAAATTTGAAGTAAGGTTCTATGAGTGTAAGGGAGTATGCCCTCAAGTTCAACCAACTCTCCAAGTATGCTCCACACTTGGTTACCGACTCGAGATCTAGAATGAATAAATTTGTGATGGTTGTATCCTATTTGGAAAATGAGGAGTGTTGTGCCGCTATGTTAATTGGTGAAATGGACTTATTTTGCCTCATGACTTATGCCGAACAATTAGAGTGGGAAAAATTGAGAAAGAGGAGAAGTGGCGTGTCCAAGAGGATTCGTTTTTATTTTAAGTTCCAATGTCCTAAGGGTGTCGAGTTTCATCAAGGCCAAGGGTGTCAAGTTTCATCAAGGCCAAGGGTCTTCTCATGATCCTAATAGAAGGTTTGACAATGACTACCCAAGGGCCCGAGGTGATAGTGGTGTGGTGCCCAATGCTATGTGTCCAAAATGTGGTACAGGCCATGGTGTCATATGTTTGAGGGACACTAATGTTTGCTATAGTTGTGGAGAAGTGGGTCATAAAAAGGTTGATTGTCATTGTAATCAAAACGAGGGTAAAGATGTTCATCCACTAGGCCGGTGTGCAAATGCAGTTCCTTTAAGGAGAGGAGGCCAACAAGGTGGTACCACAAGGCGCAATCGGTTCTATTCTCTTCAAGGGAGGCAAGGGGTAGATGAGGTGCCCGATGTCATTACCAATATGTTAAAAGTCTTTGATTTTGATATGTATGCATTGATAGACCCGAGTGCCACTCTTACTTTTGTTACTTCTTTTGTTCCCAAAAAGTTTCACGTTGAGCCTAAATTGCTGTGGGAGTCTTATGTGGTGTCTACTCCCTTTAGTGCATATATTGTTGCTAGAAAGGTCTATCGAAATTATCTTGTTTGCATTTTTCATAAAATTTTACCTTGTGATCTTATTAAGTTGGATATGGTGGATTTTGATGTCGTTCTTGGAATGGATTGGTTGCATGCATATTACGCCTCTATTGATTATAGAACCCATAGGTCAAATTCCAATTCCCAAATGAACCCGTCCTAGAGTGGGAGAGTCATGATGTGGTGGTCAAGAGTAGGTTTATCTCTTGCATTAAAGCCCAAATGTTGATCTCTAAGGGGTGTCTCTATCAGCTAGTGTAGTTAGGGATGTTGAGTCCAAAGTCCTTCCTATAGAGTCAGTTTCGGTGGTAAATAAGTTCCTTGATGTCTTTCCTAACGAGCTTCCCAATGTTCCTCCCTAAATGGAAATAGATTTTGGTATCGAGCTCCTTCCCGATACTCAACCCATTTCTATTCCCCCTTACCATATAGCCGTGGTGGTGTTAAAAGAGTTGAAAGAGCAATTGAGAGATTTGTTAGAGAAGGAATTTACTAGGCCTAGCCAATTAGCTTGGGGTGCACCAGTGTTGTTTGTGAAGAAGAAGGATAGTACTCTTAGACCATGCATCGACTATCGATAACTTAATAGAGTCACAATCAAGAATAGGTACCCTCTTCCAAGGATTGATGATCTATTTGACCAATATCAAGGGGCTAGTCACTTCTCTAATATTGATCTTCGGTCCATGTATCATCAAGTGAAAGTGAGGAGTGTGACATTCTCACGATGGCCTTTCGGACTAGGTATGGGCACTTTGAATTTATGGTTATGTCTTTTGGGTTGACCAATGCTCCGACTATCTTCATGGATCTTATGAATATGGTCATTAAACCCTACCTTAATTTGTTTGTGGTGGTCTTCATTGATGATATTTTGATTAATTCTCATAGTGGGGAGGAACATGTGAGTTATTTGAGGGTGGTGTTACAACAATTGAGGGAAGAGAAGTTGTATGCTAAGTATGAAAAATGTGAATATTGGTTGAAAGAGGTTGTCTTTATAGGTTATGTGGTATCGGGAGATGGTATTAAGGCGGATCCCATAAAGGCGGAAGTGATTAGAAATTGGTCTGCACCTTTGACACCATAGGACACTAGGAGCTTCTTGGACTTAGCGGGTTATTACCAGAGGTTTATGAATAGGTTGTCCTTTATTGCTTCTTCCATGACTAAGTTGACCCAAAAGAAGGCAAAGTTTGTATGGATCGATGAGTGTGAAAAGAGTTTTGAAACCTTGAAAGATAATCCTATCTCTGCTTCATGTTGTCTCTATTGAAAGGGTTATAAGGGTTTGTTGTGTATTATGATGCCACCCGAATGAGTTTGGGTTGTGTTTTGATGCAAATGTAAGGTGGTAGCTTATGCCTCTAAACAACTCCAAGTGCATGAAAAAAATTATCCTACCCATGATCTTGAATTGGCCGCTGTGGTATTTGCTTTGAAAATTTGGCGTCAGTACTTGTATGGGGTGCATTTTGATGTGTTTACTGATCATAAGAGTCTCTAATATGTGTTCACTTAAAAAGATCTCAACTTGAGGAAATGAAGGTGGTTAGAGATTCTTAAGGATTATAATATGAGTGTGCATTATCACCCCGGTAAGGCTAACGTTGTGGCATATGCTTAGAGTAAGGTCTCTATGGATAGCTTAGCTCATGTTGATGGTGGGGGAAAAGAGGTGGCTATAGAGGTTCATCGGTTGGATAGATTGGGAGTTAGGTTGGAGGAGGTTGATAATGGTGGTATTGTGGTTGTTAATGGCTCTAAATCTTTATTGGTTGAGGAGGCCAAAGTAAGATCTTGACCTCTCCTCGATAGAATTAAATGCCTTGGTGAGAGAGCGCAAGGTGGAGGTTTTCTCCCGAGGGGGATATGGTGCCCTAAGATACTAAGGTAGGTTATGTGTGCCTTGTGTGGATGACATGAGGAAGAGGATTCCTAATGAGGAAAATAATTCTTCCTATTCTATTCACCCTGGTTGTACCAAAACGTATAGGGATTTGAGGGAAATGTTTTATTGGGGTAGTGTGAAGAGGGATAATGCTTAGTTTATGTTAGGTTACCATAATTACCAACAAGTCAAAGCGAACATCAAAGGTCGGATGGCCTAACCCAAGATATAGAGATTCCTATTTGGAAGTGGGAGGAAATTAACATGAATTTTATGGCTGAGTTGCCTAAGACTAGAAAGAGTTTTGATTGTATTTGGGTTGTAGTTGATAGGATGACAAAGTCAGTTCATTTCCTACCAGTTAAGTCTACATATGGTGCTGAATATTATGCTAATTTGTACATTCATGAACTGGTTAGATTGCATGGGGTGCCTTTGTCTAACATATCAAATCGTGGTGCTCAATTCACTTCTCACTTTTGGAGGTCCTTCCAAAGAGGTCTTGGTACCAAGATTAAGCTTAGTACGACCTTTCACCCTCAAACGGATGGCCAAGCTGAAAGAACTATCCAAACTCTTGAGGATATGCTTAGAGCTTGTGTTTTGGACTTTAAAGGTAGTTGGGATGATCATCTCCACACATTGAGTTTTCTTACAATAATAGCTATCATTCTATCATTGGTATGGCTCCTTTTGAGGCTCTCTATGGTAGATGTTGTAGGTCCCCAGTTAGATTGTTTGAGGTAAGGGATATGACTTTGTTAAGTCCAGATCTGGTCATGGAGGCCATGGAGAAGGTATGGTTGATTAGAGAAAGGTTGAAAACAACCCAAAGTCTTAAATTTCCTAAGCCAATGTGAGGACAAGGGATCTTGAATTTAAGGATGGTGATTAGGTCTATTTGAATATTTCACACATGAAGGGTGTGGTTCATTTTGGTAAGAAGGGTAGATTGAGTCCAAGATTTGTGAGTCCTTAGAGGGTGTTGAGGAAGATTGTTAAGGTGGCCTATGAGTTGGATTTACCTAGTGAAATAGACTTGGTCCATTCGGTCTTCCATGTGTCTATGTTGAGGAAATGTGTGGGTGACCCAAATGCTATAGTGTCATTGGATGTTGTGGGTGTTGCTGATGACAACTTGACTAATAAAGAGGTTCCGGTAGAAATTTTGGATAGGCAAGTGAAAAGAGGTTGAGGAGCAAGAATGTTTCTTCCGTCAAGGTTCTTTGGAGAAACCAACAAGTTGAAAGTGCCACATGGGAAGCCGAGGTGGATATCAAAAAGGGATATCCCTATCTCTTCCATCCTACTCAAGCCTAAGGTACTGTTTCTAAGTCTCTTATGTGATTTCATGACTCATGTATCAACCTTTATGTGATTTGCATGCATTCATGTTTATGTTGACAAGTTCATGGTGATTCTGACACTTATGTTGAGATTTTGAAACTGGTGTTTAAGTGCATTGTTGCATTCCTATTGGGGCTGATTTCTTCATGATTACTCTTCTTATGTACGCATCTTTGCCATTTGGGGACGAATGTTCCCAAGTGGGAGATATTGAGAAACAACCCCAAAAAATGCTCAAAAATATGCCTCGAAAATTCCCATAATTGTAATTTTCATATATCTCAAAATTCATGCGTGATACCAAAAATCCGACTTCTATTCGTGATCAGGGGGCAAAATTTAGTGGGAATGGGTGTAACACCAATTTTAGAGCAACTGTATCAAAATTTCATTTTCCATAATTTTCAAATTCAGAGACGATCCACACCCCTGGCGCGACGTGGCTAGGGCATAGATCAGTGTTAATTTTGGCCTGTCTTTGTTGTTCAGTCCAAGGCCTTTGGATCTTGGGCCTAACCCTTCCTATGCATAAAAACACCTATTCTTAGTCATTTTTCAACCTCATATCATACAAGACATTGCCAAAAACCTCTCAAACGCTTAGCCAAATATTTTACTCAGAATCAAGTGTCCCAAACTCATTTTCGGATTCAAGAAATTCAATCAAGCTACAAGTTCTCATCTCAAATGTTCATCAAGGAAATCTCCAAATTTGAGGTACGTGGGTTTCTACCATTGGGTCCTTTCATCCATTGTGTCCAAGCTCTTTTTTACATAAATCACATGTTTCTAAGTAGATTTACTTATGGGTTTTCTTATTATGAATTTCACTATGAACTATATTGGAGCTTTGCAAAGTGTGACTGTTTAAGCATCTTTTGAGCTATGAATCTAGAATCTATGATGAGTTTTGATGAGGGGTTTCAATGTGTTTTGCAAGGTGGTATTACCAAGTGTTGGTAGATTGATATATTTCATATTTCCTTGCACGATTTCACTTTTGAATTGCATGATTTTACACTAGCATTACACACCCACCAAGTGTTTGATAAAATGTTCGGCTTAGGGTTCTTGAGCAATTGATGATCTATTGCATGACCTATGACTTGAATGACTTTATGATGATGAAAGAAAGGTATATATGTTTTGTTTTCATGAAAAGTATCTATAGTGTTGCATGTTGACTACACCTTTTTGAGGGGGTGCTATACCTCAATCACCATGGATGGTAGGGTGAGATAACTATCAATCAATTGAGGGGTTGATACCTCAATCACCATGGTTGGTAGGGTAAGACAACAATCAACCAAATCGAGGGGTTGATACCTCAATCACCATGGATTGTAGGGTGAGACAACTATCAACCAATTGAGGGGTTGATACCTCAATCACCATGGATGGTATGATGTGACAACCATCAACCAATTGAGAGGTTGATACCTCAATCGCCTCTCTAAGGGGGTGGTAGGCCTTGGACATGATGATCTCTTACTACACATATAATATGTTCAATATGAGCATGTTTTACTCAAGCATCACTCATGTATATCATATTTCTATATGCTCATTTATTGCCTAAGTATGCATTTTGATTATGTTGGCCTATCTCTTGTAGCGTTGCATCCTACATACTTATTACATTCAAATGTACTAACGCGTACTAACGCATACTCTATGCCTACATGATGTTACCATGTAGGAACAGGAGCTCCTCACGATCATCCTCATCCTCCACATGCTAGTACTATCTTCTCAAAGAAATTTTGGTGGGTCCTCAACTCTGAGGACGATATCTCTTGTTCTTATGTTATGTAAAGACTCCCATTACCTATTTGTATGCTTTTGACCATGAGGGTGAGGCCAGAAAGTTGTCTTGGTCCCCGGCCAATTCTAAGTGTAGAGGTGTTGTTGGACAAGTTATGTAATGATGCTATGAGCTTTGACTCTCTTGACTCTTGAATGTTCTAATGCTATGAAAGACTCTCTTAGTCCCTTTCCACTTATTTCTATTCTCTTATTGTTCTCTAATTATTTTCGTGACCAAGGATGTGTAAATGATATGTTAAGAGGCTTGTTTGGAGTCCCTTCGGGTTCCCTATTAGCCGTGTCACGTCTAGGACCTAGACTTGGGTTGTGAAAGTCACAATAAAGAAAAAGTGTCCTCTTCCCAGGATAGATGATCCATTTCGCCAACTTCAGGGTGCTACTTATTTCTCCTAGATGGACCTCAGATCGGGTTACCATCAGTTGAAGGTGAGGGAAAGCGATATTCCAAAGACAACCTTTAGGATATGGCATGGCCATTTTGAGTTCTTGGTCATGTCATTCGGGTTGACCAATGCCCCTGCGACTTTCATTCATTTGATGAAAAAGGTTTTTAGATTGTATCTTGATATGTTCGTGATCGTGTTTATTGATGATATTCTTTATATTCAAAGGATGAAGCAGAGCATGCTAATCATCTTTGAGTGGTATTGCAAATGCTCAAAGATAATAAGTTGTATGTGAAATTCTCAAAGTGAGTTTTAGCTCAAGTCGGTGCCATGTTGTTTCGAGAGATGGTATTCAGATGGATACTTAGACAATTGAAGCGATTAAGAACTGGCCTAGACCAACTTCTCTAATGGAAATAAGAAGCTTCTTAGGTTTAGCAAGCTACTATCGTAGATTTGTTGAGGGCTTCTCTTCTTTGTCAGCACCATTGATTAAGCTAACTTAGAAGAAGGCCAAGTTTTAGTGGTCTAAGGAAAGTGAAAGGAGTTTCCAAGAATTGAAGACTAGATTGACTATAACACCAGTTTTGACCTTGCCAGATGGGACGGGAGACTTCGTGATATACTGTGTTTCATTTAGAGTTGGAATAGGTTGTGTTTTGATGCAAAGAGGGAAGATCATAGCTTATGCTTCCAGACAACTTAAGATCCATGAGAATAATTATTTGACTCACGATATCGAGTTAGAAGCGGTGCTATTCGCACTTAAGATTTGGCATCACTATTTTTATGGAGTACATGTGGAGGTGTTTACTGACCACAAGTTTGCAATTTGTATTAAGTCTGAAAGATCTCAACCTGCATAGAGGAGATGGTTGAAGTTGCTCAAGGATTATGATATTAGCATCCTCTACCATCCAGGTAAGGCTAATATTAATGCTGATACTCTTAGCAGGTTGTCTATAGGTAGCACTGCCTATATGGAGAAAGGGAAGAGAAAATTGGCTAAGGAAGTTCATAGATTGGCTCGGCTGGAAGTGCAACTTGAAGAGAACAATGAAGGTGAGGCCGATGTTCAGAATGGTTCTACTTCATCCTTAGAGTCAGAAGTGAAGGAAAAGCAAGAACAAGACCTGGTCTTGCTCTAATTGAAAGAAACGGTTCATAAGCAAAAAGTGATGGCTTTCTCCAAAGTGGGAGATGGGGTGTTGAGATACTAGGGTAGATTTTGTGTGCCCGATATTAATGGTGTTCGAGAGAGGATCATGGTTGAAGCTCATAGCTCCAAATATTCTATTCATCCTGGTTCTACCAAGATGTACCATGACTTGAGAGAAGTCTATTGGTGGAATGGGATGAAGAAGGACATTATGGAATTCGTCTCTAAGTGTCCCAATTGTCAACAGGTCAAGGTTGAACATCAGAGACCGTGTGGATAGGTGCATAACTTTGAAATTCCTGAGTGGAAGTGGGAGATGATCAACATGGATCTTATTAACGGCTTACCAAGAACCCTAAAGTGGCATGATTTGATATGGGTCATTGTAGATAGGATGACTAAATCAGCCCACTTCTTAATAGTCAAGACAATTATTACAGCTGAGGAGTATGCCCGACTATACATTTGAGAGAGTGTGAGGTTACATGGGGTTCCCTTGTACATCATCTCGGACAGACGAGCTCAATTCACCTCTCAATTTTGGAGATCTTTTAAGAAGGGATTGAGTACGAAAGTACATCTGAGCACAACTTTTCACCCTTAGATAGATGGATAGGCAGAGTACACCATTCAGGCTTTGGAGGATATGTTGAGAGTGTGTGTCATCAATTTCAAAGGAAATTAGGATGATTTTCTGCCCTTGATTGAATTCATGTACAACAATAGTTACCATGCCAACATTTAGATGACCCCTTTTGAGGCATTATACAGTAAAAGATATAGATCACCGATTAGCTGGTTTGAGGTTGGCGAAGCTGAGTTGATTGGGCCTGATCTCGTTTACCAGTCTATAGAGAAGGTGGAGGTTATCAAAGAAAGGTTGAAGATAGCACAGAGTCACCAGAAATCTTATACAGATTGTAGGAGAAGACACTTGGAGTTTGAGGTGGATGATTGGGCGTACTTGAAGGTGTCACCCATAAAGGGTGTCATGAGGTTTGGCAAGAAGGGAAAGTTAAGTACATGCTAAATCGAACCATACCAGATTGTGAAGAGGATTGGGAAGGTTTCTTATGAGCTAGACTTGCCTTCCGAGCTAGATGGAGTTTATCCGGTATTTCATATTTCAATGCTGAAGAAGTGTTTGGGAGATCCTGCCTTAGCAATTCCTATTGAGAGTACGGGAGTAAAGGATAGCTTG
Source organism: Solanum ossicruentum (assembly GCA_025774065.1). NCBI lineage: Eukaryota > Viridiplantae > Streptophyta > Magnoliopsida > Solanales > Solanaceae > Solanum > Solanum ossicruentum. The sequence continues at coordinate 25,310 of JAOTQR010147601.1, forward strand.
ACCTATATGGAAATTCTAGTCTAAATCCTTGATTGACAAGTTCGTAAGCTAAGGAATAAAGAGATTGCCTCCATCAAAGTTTTATGGAGGAACCAATTCATTGAGAAGCTACATGGGAAGCTGAGGAAGCGATGAAACTCAAATACCTGCACCTACTTGTGCCGAATGACGATGATGTTGAAGGTAATGTCCGAATCCTTAACGCTATTGAAATTCCTTTCTTGAATTGATGTACTAATTCCATTCTTGAGTCTAAGATAGAGATGTAAAAGGTCACGAATAGTTGAGAGTTTGAGAGTTCTCGAGTGATGGGTGAGATGATTTTTGAGTCTACTCATGCTATATTCTACCTTTACTCATCATTTGAAGATGAATGATCCCAAGGATGAGATGATGTAATACCCCATAAAGTTATTGAAACGACCCTAAAATATAATCATGCACATAATGCATCTTCCATAGATCCAATAGGAAATTCGAGATCAGATATGTGATCAGCGCAAAACATCGAGTGGAAAAATGGTCTCGATTCGATTTTAGAGCAACCGGGTCAAAAAAATTTTTTTACTAATTTCACCAGAAATAGTGTAGATCCACGCCCCTAGCGCAATGCGGAGGGGGCGCGGAGTAACACTTGGTTTTTAAAAAAAAATTTTTTGATGGGAATTGAAAGTTTTAAAAAATTCACGAAATGCACCGGTCCGTGCTCCTGGCGCGTCGTGGACTAGCGTTTGGATTTTTATAAATTTTCATTTAATTTGGAAAGGGCTTTTTGGTCATTCCCCACCCTTACCTAAGTCCTAAAACATATTTTAAAAGTCGTTTATAAAGATTGAGAGTTCCAAAAACCTAATTTTTCTTTAAGTTCTACACAAGAATACTTTGAGATGGGAGATAAGAAATCTTTGAGGATAAGGGTTTGAGTCCAAGTTCTTGAAGAGGAGTTGGTAATTCTTCATCTCAAGCATGGATGGGTTACCCAGAATGTGGGATTGTTCTCCCGTGTGCCCCCATGATTGAATTAGGTTGATGACTGATAGGTGATGGGTTCATATCACGATTTCTTGAATGCTATCTTGAAAACTACTATTATTTAACATGTATTTTCGTAAGTTGATGGCCATCATAACTTTAATTATTTGTTCAGCTGATTAATTAAGCTATAGTGTACTATGCATGTTTAGTTGTTAAAGAATCTATGAATCAAGCTAGGGATCGATGTCTAGAGCCTGCATTTCATATGTATGCGTGATTGGTGTTGTTTGGGTCTTGATTTGTGTGAGTACTGATGATAATGTTGCTGGAATTGATGGAGTGTGGCTTCTCCACTTAACTTAGAAGTAGGACAATCATCCACAAGGCCACCAAGATTTAATGGCAAGTTTTATGGATGCTGGAAAGGTTGCATGCACGACTTTCTAATGGTGGAAGATAGTGAACTATGGGACACTGTTCCTGATAGACCAAATATTCCTATGACTGAGGAGAAAGAGGGGGAAACAATTAAGCAAGTTCCCAAGACTTGGCAATAATACAATGAGGCTGATAGGAAAAAGATAGGGAGAAACTGCAAAGCTATGAAGTTTATAGTGTGCCGAATAGGAGCTGAGGTTTATAATCGAATATCTGCTTGTTAATTTGGCAAGGAGATTTAGGATTGCCTAAGGGATGCACATGAAGGAATGGAATAGGTGAAGGAGTCTAAAGTCGACATACTAACCTCTTAGTATGAAGACTTTAGCATGATGGAAAGGGAATCCATGCACGACATGGAGACCATGTTTTCAGCTCTAATCAATGACCTGATGTGTTTGGGAGAACCTATCAATCAAAGTAAACAAGTGAAAAAGATCCTTAGATTACTTCCCAAGTCAAGGGAAAGCAAAATTGATGCTATCACTGTGTCAAAGAACCTGAAGACTTCGACCATGGATATGTTCATTGGCATACTGCAAACTTATGAGTGTTTATGACCAAGCTTAAGGCCTAGACATGGCATGACGAATGGGGTCCCAAACAAGCCTCTTAACATATCATTCACACATAGTTTGTCACGGAAGCAATTAAACAACAACAAGAGAATAGAAGTAAGGATAAAAGGACTAAGGGAAGTCTTTCATAGCATAAATCATAAAAGAGTCAAAGGTCAAGAACAATTACATCATTAGTTCCAACAATACCTCTAAACATAGACTTGAGATGGGGCCATAACACTTTCCATGATCACCCTCATACCATAAAATATTCAAGATTAGGAAATGACAAAGGCAAGAATAACATAGCTAACATCCCCAAACTTTGAGGACCCAGCAATAACTTGACTTCAAGGTATCATAACTAGGTCCATGGAGGATGATCGTGTGGAGCTCCGGTTCCTACATGGCAATATCATGTAGGCATAGTGTATGTGTTAGTATGTTTGAATGTAATAAGTATGTTAGTAGATGAGCTTGACCACCACCCATCAAAGTGATTGTGTGAATATGCCCCTCAGTTGGTAGATGAGCTTGACCACCCCCATCAAAGTGATTGAATGAATATACCCCTCAATTGGTAGATGAGCTTGACCATCCCCCATCAAAGTGATTAGGGAATATACCCCCTAATTGGTAGATGGGCATACCACCCCCCATCAAAATGATTGAGGCATAACACCTCCTTAACTAGGTGTGGTCAACTTATAACAATATAGATACTTTTCAAGTAAACAACACATAAGTACATAAATTTCATCATCATAGAGTTACTTAACTCATAAGCCATGCAATAGACCTTCAATAGTTTAAGAAATCATAACCAGATATTTTATAAAATACTTGGCGGGTGTGTAATAATAGTACAAAATAATGCAATTCAAGAGTGAAATCATGTGAGAAAAACCAATGTAAAACTACCCACTAACACTTGGTAATACCCTTACGCAAGATACATCAAAACCCCTCATCAAATCACATAATAAGTCATAGATTCATAGTTCAAAACATGCTTAAACAGTCACACTTTTATGAAACCCCAACGTAGTTTATACCCAAATTCATAATAAGTAAGGCCCATAAGTAAATCAACTTAGAAACATACAACTTATGTAAAATGGAAGGTTGGGCACCACGGGTTAAAGGATCCCAATGGTTGAAACCCACATACCTCAACTTTGGAAATTTCCTTGATAAAGATTTGAATGAGAACTTGAAGCTTGAATGAAATTCTTAGATCTGAAATGTGATTGGGACACTAGAATTTGAGTGAAATATTTTGTTTATATGTAAGAGAGGGTTTTGGGGATGTCTTCTATGATATGAGGTTTAATAATGACTAAGTATAGGTATTTTTACGCATAGGAAGGCTTAAGCCCAAGACTCCAAAACTTTGGACCGAAACAGAAAAATTGGCAACAAAATACACATCTCTGCAACGGCTCCGCGTCGTGGAGGGAACATGTAACCTCACTGGAAAGTGAAATTTTTGGAAAATAAAATTTTGATACGATTGCTCTAAAATCTAGGTGGACCTATTTCCCACTCAATAATGTCCCCTGATCACGAATATGAAGTCAAATTTTTGATATCATGGACAAATGTTGAGATATATGAAAATTACGATTATGGGCACTTCCGAGGCAGATTTTTGGGCACTTTTGGGATCGTTTCAATTAGTTGACAAGAAGCATGATATAGATAAGAGAGAAGGAAAGAAATCTAAGACTCTGGAACTGAAAACAACTCAATTTGATGAGGGGATTAAAGGTGTAGGTATGGCCTATCTTGCAAAAAGAATAAAAAATTCATCAAGAAAAATCCTGAATTTGTAAGGAAAGGAAATTTAGATAGATCTCAAGGGAATGCAGAACTATGTCATGGATGTGGAAAACCAGGACATTTCATTAGAGGATGTCCTCATGGAAAAGGTGATCATATACGTGGCTTAAGATTTGTCAAGGACAAAAGGAGGGACCAGGTTCTATACAAAGTCAGAAAGAAAGCAACTGCTGGTCCGATTCTGATGAAGGCTTTGGGGGTCTGGGGAAACTCCTCCAGTGATTCTAATAACAAAGAACCACTGGAGGAATCCTCCATGCTTCTTGTAAATGATAATGATGAAATCTTTGGAAACTTGTTTGCATTTATGGCTCCATCAGATAATGAGGAAGAAAAAGAAGGGGAACAGGTAACACTGCTAGATTTGAAAGAGAATTTAAATCTTTACTCTACAAAAAAGTTAAATAAACTAGCATGTGTTCTTATTGACTCCATTTGTGAATTAACTGTTGAAAAGGACATGCTAAACAATAGTATGGATGTGTCACATGATGAAAAAATTATTTTTACAAGTCAAGTGTCTAATCTTGAAGTTAAGTTGGTGGCTCTAGAAACTGAAAAGGATGAACTTCTGAAAATCATGGAGACTGATGATAAGTCTAATGGTAAGTTAAAAATAAAACTAATTGAAAATGAAGTACCCTTAGAAGAGAAACTGAAGGAAGCTAAATTGATGCTGAATCTAGCCTTAGAAAGAAATGTTGTGATTGAGAAAGACATGTGAAAGGTTAACGAGGACTTGAACAAGTCCATGAAGTGGACTGCATCTTCCAAACTGTTGGGCGATATGTTTAGCAACTGGTGTCATGAAAAGTGAGGTCTAGGATATGTCAACAAGATTGATCCTCCATATAATCCCCATAACAAATATTTGTCTGTTGCTGATAATCTGTTATGTTTGCATTATGGGAGAAATGGTCATCTAAAAGGCAACTATGAAGTTCTCAAGAGAACTCTGAAAAAGTAACAGTCTAATTACTCAGAAAGACAAAGTATGAATGATGGACCAGGTCCTAAATCAAAACTGAGTAGCAGACCTCTGCCTAGATAAACCAGGATGTTTGTCATTAGGCTTTTTTCTCATTACTAGGAGCTCAGATTAAAGTGGGTTCTCAAAACTAACAACTGATTGCTTGCAGGAACAGTCCAGAGGTATCAGTCAGTGCTGGTTTATGGATAGTAGATACTCAAAGCACATGATTGAAAGGACTAAAAACTTCCTTTCTTTAATGGAAATGGAAGGTGGCAGTATGCTATTTGGAGATGGTAAGAAAGGGTACATCATGGGCATAGGAAAGATTGGTAAGTACTTTGAGAAAGATATAGAAGATATGTGCTCTATTAAAGGATTGAAATACAGTCTTCTTAGTGTTTCTCAAATATGTCACAAAGGTAATGAGGTCAAATTCTTATTAGCCAAGTGTACTATTAGAAACTTGTCTACTGGTGAAGTGATTCTCATAACAAAAAGGTGCAGAAATATGTATGTAGCAGATCTCAGGACCACAAAGGAGGATAATCTCACATGGCTCAAGGTCCAAGATGATTCAAGTGACTTGTGGCACAGAAGACTTGGTCATGCCATCCCTTTTCTGCTGAATAGGCTGGTATCCAAGGATATGGTTCGTGGTCTGCAAAGATGAATTTCAATAACACAAAAGTATTTGATGCATGTGCAATAGGAAAGCAATCAAAGAACTCCTTCAGGTCTAAAAATTAGGTAAGTACCACCAAACCAATTGAACTTATTCATGTTGATCTTTGTGGTCCTGTAAAGGTTCAAAGTCATGATGAGAAGAAACACATTATGGTTGTGGTGGATGACTACTCAATATATACTTGGGTAAGGTTGCTAAGGTTAAAGGATGAAGCTGCTGAGTTTCTGATCAACCTCATCAAACAAGTTGAAAATTAATTTGGAAGAAATGTTGCAGGGAGCAGGTCTGATCATGGTACTGAGTTTAAAATTTCAAATCTGGATGGTTATTATGTGGATCAAGGTATTCACCATAATGTTTTAGCTCCTCAAACTCCTCAGAAAAATGGAGTTGTGGAGAGGAAAAATAGAACATTGGTGGAAATTGGAAGCACCATGCCGATTGAGTCCAAACTAGGCAAAACTTTTTGGACTGAAGCTTTCAATACTGCCTGTTATGTTACAAACAAGCGTCTCATTAGGTCTCTTAAGAACAAGGCTCCTTATGAACTCTTGATTGGAAGGAAACTAGTATTAGTCACATGAGGGCTTTTGGATGCAAAGGGTTCATACTAAAAAATGGGATGGAGGAAGTCTGCAGCAAGGACCTCTAGATGGAAACATCAATCATCTCATCCTATGGATAATCTAGTCTTCCCTTTGGACTCTGGGATTCAAACCATATCCAAGACAAGAAACTTGATGTCATGTGGTGCCTTTATGTCCTCCATATAACCCAAAATTATAAAGAAGCTCTCAAGGATTCAAATTGGGTAAATTCTATGCAGGAAAATTGCTTTAGTTTGAGAGAAGTAAGGTGTGGCATCTTGTTCCTAGGTCTTTAGATAGAACTGTGATAGGGACCAGATGGGTCTTTGGGAACAATCTAGATGAAAATGGCAGTATCAAAAGAAGCAAATCTAGACTGGTAGTGCAAGGTTTCAATCAGGAATAAGGGATAGATTATAATGACACATTAGCTCTAGTAGCTAGAATGGAAGCTATTAGAATTTTGATTGCCTTTTCGACCCACATTGAACTCAAACTATTCTAGATGGATGTGAAGTGTGCCTTCTTAAATAGGTACCTTAAAGAAGAGGTCTTTGTAAAGCAACCACTTAGTTTTGAAAATATTGAATTTCCAGACATGTCATGAAACTGGATAAGGCATTGTATGGGTTGAAGCATGCTCCTGGGGCTTGGTATGAGAGGTTGTTTGGTTTTTTTCTTAGTCATGGATACAAAAGAGGTAAAATCAACAACACATTATTTTGTAGACCAGAGGAAAGAATCTGCTAATTATGTAAGTGTATGTTGATGACATCATCTTTGGAGCCACTACAAACTTTCTTTGCTAAGATTTTGAGGACTTGATGTGCAGTGAGTTTGAGATATAAACTTATTTCTTGGATTGCAGATTAAATAGACCCCTGGTTGTACTTTTATCAGTCAAGAAAAGTACATCAGGGACTTGCTTAAGAAGTATCATCTAATTGATGCTAATCCAATCGACACTCCAATAGGGACAAGTGCTAAATTGTATGCTGATAAAGCTAGTAACTTGGTAAATGCTACTTTGTATAGAGGTATCATAGGGTCACTGCTTTATTTGACTGCCAGCAAACCTGACATAGTTTTCAATGTTGGGATGTGTCCTAGGTTCCAATATTGTCCAAAGGAATCACACTTGAAGGCTGCTAAAAGGATTCTCATATATCTCAAGGGAATTGAATATTTAGCACTTTACTATCCTGATGGTGATTGTATTGATCTTTTAGGGTATGCTGATGCTGATTTTGCTGGGTACCTAGTTTATACAAAAAACACTTCTGGCATGCCCCGTTTCCTTGGTTTTCATTAATCTCTCTAGGAACAAATAAGAAAAATTCAGTGGCACTTTCCACTATTGAAGCAGAGTTTGTAGCTGTTGCTGCTTGTTGCTCACAATTACAGTGGATCAAACAACAACTTAAATATTTTGGAGTACTGAGGGCCACAATTCCCCTCATGTGAGAAAATACTAGTTCTTTGAACAAGCGCTAAGAATCCTATTCATCATAAAAGAACAAAGCACATTGTTGTACAACATCACTTTCTTAAGGACTAGGTTGAGAAGGGAACATATGCATGAAGTTTTGTAGTACTGGGGATCAAATTGCAGACATCTTCACTAAACCTCATTGTAAGGACTAGTGTGAAAGAAATAAGCTGAAACTATGGCTGATCAAGCAGAAATATGATGGGTCTAAATGATTGTAAACTTCTAAATATGTTTTTCTAGGAATGCTAGAGAAGGTATCCGAGAAATTATTCATAATAAGTTAAATGCCTTTATGTACTTTGCAGGTTTGCAGAAGGGGACTTTTTTTTTTATAGGAATTAAAGATTAGAACTGGATAAGTTTCACTCAAGGACTTGACTCACTACTAGGTTTGTATTCTTTTCATGGTCTTTTACATGCACTAATGTTTATGCGCAGGACCTGTTATGTCGATTCAGCTTTTCTGAACCGACATTATTTTGTCCCGATACCCAAAGAGTTACAACCAATCAGGGACCAGACACTTCTTTGCCTTCCCTTTAAAAATGGTTTTCATCCGCCATTTTGTTCTCCCTATTTTCAAAGTTTCTCAGAACCTTGTACTTCCTTTTTCTTGTCCTCTTGCCTTCCTTATGATAAAAGTTCCACCATGTCTAGAATCCTTGAAAAAACTTCTTCACCAATGTGGACTTAAAACGAGTCTATTCCCTTTCCCAACATTAATACACCTCTGTCAAGTCCAGTTCATGTCCCAGTAAAACCTGAAGAGTTGCATCCTTTGACTTAAACACTCTCACCTTCCTCACCTACTGTCCAACTTCCTTCTACATCTGCATCTATGGAGATCAAACCCTCCAGTGCTATACCCAATGAAAATTCAGTAGAACCTTTACAAAGTGGTAGTGAGGAACAAGGAAACTCCTCCCCACTAGAACCTACCTTTTCCACACTCTCTGAGAAGCATTTTGAGGGAGACCTGAATCAGGACAAGTGCACGAAGTCTAAGATTTTATCTAAAGGACTAGAATGGGTTGTGAAGGGACTATTGGGCCTCAAGGAATATTAGCATACTATCAGGGATGAACCTTCTTCCCCTGATCTCACCCTAACACTGGGTTGTCACAATCCAAGCCTATGTCCTAGATATGACATGGCGTAAGGGAAATCAAAAGGTACACCAAGCAAGCCTTTTAGAACATCATTACACATCCTTGGTCATGGAAGCAATAGAAACAACATAAAAGAGTAAGAATATGGGGCAACAGGACTAAGGGAAAAACTTACACAACACCATAATCAAGAGAAAAGAGTCAAGCTCATATCGTAGACATCAAGAATATTACAGTCAAGGCTTTTAACATAGATACATAACATGTCCAACAAACACCACTAATACATAGAGAAGAGCGAGGGCGAAGACAAAGAAACCGGGCTCACCCTCATAGTCAAAATAGAAAATAAAGGAGAGTGTCTCAATACATAAATAGGAGCAACATAGACTAAGGTCCTTGAAGAGGAGCACTTACCACAAGCTTTTGTAGTATCAATCTAGCCACAAGAAGGTGGAGGATGATCAACTTGAGCACCGATCCCTACATGGTGATATCATGTAGGCAAGAGTATGTGTTAGTAAATTTGAATGTCCTAAGTATGTAGGATGCAATGCCACAAGAATTATACATCATAGTCGAAATGCATAATAATAGGCAATAGGCATAATGTAACAATATGGCATGTATAATCAATGCATAAGTAGCTCATGCTCATATAAATATCACACGTGTAGAAGAAACCAAGCTAGATTTTTAAGGTATATATCCCTTGGTGGTTGGTGATGGTCCCACCCCATCACCTAGTGGTGTGTTAGCCCCTTGCAATTGGTCAAACAAATCATCAATCCTTGGAAGAGGATACCTATTCTTGATAGTGACCCTATTGGGTTGCTGGTAGTCAATGTACATTCTAAGTGACCTATCCTTCTTCTTTACAAACAACACTGGGGCACCCCAAGGTGATTGGTTAAGTCTAATAAATCTGTTTTCTAATAGATCTTTCAATTGTTCTTTTAACTCCTTCAACTCCACCGGAGCCATACAGTAAGGGGGAATGGAGATAGGTTGAGTATCTAGAAGGAGATCTATGCCAAAATCTAACTCCCTTTCGGGAGGGACATCGGGAAGGACATTTGGGAAGACATCAAGAAACTCGTTTAGACTAAATGGAAGGGGATTTAGACTCCACATCATTAACCCTCACAAGATGATAAAGACACCCCTTAGAGATCAACTTACGGGGTTTAATGCATAAAATGAATCTACCCTTGACCACCACAACTTGACTTTCCCACTCTAGGATGGGTTCATTATGGAATTGAAACATGATCCTACAGGTTCTACAATCAATAGAAACATAGTAGGCATATAACCAATCTATTCCAAGAATGACATCAAAATCAACCAAGTCTAATTCAACAAGATCACAAGGCAACAACTTATGCTAAATGCCAATAGGACAACTCCTATAAACTTTCCTAGCAAAAATAGAGACACCAATAGGAGTAGATACTTCATATGACTCACGTAACAACTTAGGGCGTGGAACTTTTTAGCAACAAAAGGGGTAACAAAGCAAAGAGTGGCACCCAGATCAATCAAAGCATATACATCAACGTCAAAGATTTTAAACATACAGGTAACAACATTGAGAATCTCACCAACCCCTTGCCTCCCATGTAGTGCATAAAACCAGTTGTGCCTTGGGGAATAACCTTGAGGATCACCGATACCTAATGGGATTGCATATATGCCCCAAAACTTTCCATGTTTTCTTGGACAATCTATTTTCTTGTGACCATGCTCCCCATATTCATAGCATGCATTAGAACCTTTCAAACAAGGTCCTCTATGGCTCTTTCCATCTTTAGGGAACACATTAATAGGTGCCACCCCACCAACACCTTGAGGCCTGGGGATGTCATTGGCAAACCTTCTATTAGTAGCATAAGATGGCCCTTGGCCTTGACAATATTTAGCACCCTTCTGGAATTCACCCTCAAATCAGGCCCTCTTGGCCTCAAGCCCCCTTCTCTTCCTCAATTTCTCCTCCTCCATTTTCTCGGCATAGGTCATCAACCGAAACAAGTCCATGTCACTAATTAGCATGGCGGACCAAGATTCTTTACTTACCAAGTGGGATACCCCCATCACGAACTTATTCATCCAAGATCTAGGATCGACGACCAAATGAGGAGCATACTTTGAAAGCTATTTAAACTTAAGGGCATACTCCCTCACACTCACAATACCTTGTTTCAAGTTCATAAACTCTACCAACTTCCCTAAGCTCAAGAGAGAAAATTTGATTAAGGAAAGCCAATTTGAACTCCTCCCAAAGCACCACCTTACCAATTCCCTTTTTCACCCTTCCATTGATCAGACTATATTTGTGCTACCCCTTTGAGTTGGTACGCTGCCAACTTTGTCTTTTCATTCGGCCCAACACCCATGATATTCAAAATCTTGTAGACCTCATCAATGAACTCTTGTGGATCTTCATCCATCTTTGACCCATAGAGAACTGGAGGATTCATCCTCATAAAGTCCCTTACTCTAGCTCCCAGGGAAGTAGAATGAGGGGATTGGCCACCTTGATTGGCTTATATGGCCACCACTTGGGCGAGCATAGTGAGAGCATCCTGGAGTTCACCATTGGTAGGTTGTTCCTCGAGAGTCCTCTAGTGTTTGGCATGATCTAGCATAGCAAAACAATCATTAGGGGAAAAGCTCACTACAACTATATAGCACAATATAGAACATGAAAAAGGGAAAAATTTCCTAAAACATCTCATAGCCTCCTACTCATAATCATGGCGCACTTCACAACCATAAATAGGACTATAATCGATGCAGTACGTTGGACTCCTAGGATCTATCAACCTAGTACTCTGATACCAAGCTTGTCACGACCCATGTCTAGGTCCTAGACGTGACATGGCGCAAGGTGAACCCAAAGGGACCCCAAGCAAGCCTCTTAGAATATTATTACTCATCATTGGTCACGGAAGCAATAGAAACAACACAAATGAGTAAAAATAAAGGGCAATGGGACTAAGAAAAAAGCTTTGCACAACACCATAATCAAGAGACAAGAGTCAAGCTCATATCATACACATTAAGAATAATACAGTCAAAGCTTTTAATATAGATAGATAACAAGTTCAACAAATACCTCTGATACATAGATAAGAGTGGGGGCCAAGACAAAGCTACCGGGCTCACCTTCATAGTCAAAATAAATAATAAAGAAGAGTGTCTCAATACATAAATAGGAGCAACATAGACTAAGGTCCCCGAAGTGGAGCACTCACCACAAGCTTGAGTAGTATCGATCTAGCCACGTGCAAGAGGAGGATGATCAACTTGAGCACCGGTCCCTACTTGGTGATATCATGTAGGTAAGAGTATGCGTTAGTATGTTTGAATGTACTAAGTATGTAAGATGCAATGCCACAAGAATTAGACATCATAGTCAAAATGTATAATAATAGGCAATAGACATAATATAACAACATGGCATGTATGGTCAATGCATAAGCAAAACATGCTTAAGTAGCTCATGCTCATATAAGATATCATACATGTAGAAGAGACCAAACTAGATATTCAAGGTACAAACCTCTTGGTGGTTGGTGATGGTCCCAGCCCATGACCCCCATGGTGTGGTACAAACCCCTCACATGGTTGATTATAATCACACCTTATCACCACGGTGGCAAAGTACAAACCCCTGACATGGTTGATGAGTACAAACTCCCACCTTAGTTACCCGGGCTCTTGTCACCCCCAATTGGGTATGTTCTAATCCAATAATTTATATGAAGTATATCATATACATAAGCTCAGTTAATCATCATATAGTCAATCATATCATATCTTATGCTCTGGACCTTCAACTCCTCAAGAAACCACATCCAGACATTTTATCAAACATTTAGAGGGTGTGTAATGCTAGAATAAAACCATGAAGTATAGAGATGAAATCATGTAAGAAAATCCATTGCAAAACCATCAATCAACACCTTGCAACACCCTCAAGAAATATAAATCAAAACTCCATATCAAATCTTACAATAGATCCAACTTTTGTAGCTCAAACATAGTAAAACAATCACAACTTTACATAGCTTTAACATAAAGTGCAGTCAATTTCATAATATGCAAGAACTATTTGTAAATCAACTTTAAAACATGCAATTTGAGTAAAAGGAGGCTTGGATATCATGGGATAAAGGAACCCATGAAAGAAACTATCACGCCCCGAGTCCCATTAGGGTGTATCGGCACCCTTGCCGATAAGGCTCGGGAGAACCAACCTATATATATGCACTTTTTAGAAATATTATAAGGAATTTCTATCTTCATTGTGCCTTTAAGAAAGTAAACGGTAATAACAAGCCAAAAGAAAATGCATATGGCTGGGCCGTTGAGGACACGATGTCTAAGGTACAAGACATGACCATACTTTTAATTTACATAGTCTATAAAGCCTCTAAATAAGAGAGAGTATCTAGTAAGAGTCGAGACAGGCCCTACCTCGATTAACTGTATAATACAAAAATATAAGCTCCAGACCACACAAAGCTCCAAAGCAACCTGGAGCTTGGTAACAGCAGCTGGATATCTTGTACTCTACTGGGAAGATCTACTAGCACTGGTACCTACAACATGAAATGCACGTCCCCCATAAGAAACGTCAGTACGAGATAATGTACTGAATATGTAAGGAATGAAATATTGTATATGAAGTAATAGCTCAAATGATACTATGCACTGGTGTAAGATAAGAGACCACCTTTGGTTATATTTTGGAATGATGTACTTTATGTTCTTTATATTACTTTACCTTTACTGTATGATCTGTGCACAACTGTAATACAAATTACCAACTGATCAGTGGTAAAATTGTGTCGAGATCATCCCTGGCTAGGTTCTTCCTTAACCCCTTGGGCTACCACCCGTGATAGGATCGTCCCTGGCTAGGTAATGCTTCCACACCTCAGGCTACCACCCATCAAAAAATAATACACTTTATCTTTCAATTACCTTTGAGATTATTCTTTTGGTGGTCATAATATTGGGGCTATAGGATAGTAGATGCAGCATGTGACATATAAATAATCATACAAGATAATATGAAAATGAAAAGAGTACGTTACATAAATAATGAGATGCGTATGAAATGAAACAGCTCGTGAACTTTATTTAGAAACAAGTACCCATGTAACTTGGTATCCACGTGTATATGCAAATTTAGAGGTGATTATGTATAGCATCATGTGAGCATATGAATGAGTGGAGACACGGTTAATAGTGGTGTCAGATTTGGTGATGTCTTTATGTACCAAGGAGGGATATATGTTTCACGCAAATGATATGAAATCAAGCAGACTTACATACCTCGTTATATGACATCGTTACTACCTTGGAGTGGCTGAGTTTTCCCTCAAATATTTATCTATAGTATATTAGGCAATAAGGCTAGTATTAGCAGTGACGAAATACTTCTTATCAACCCAATATCATAAAAACTAATATCCTGGCAGCAAACATTTAATTAGCGACGCGAAGACATTTCTTCACCCTTTTCACTTATAATCGTATTTTCTAGCAACCATTCTTATGTACATATCATATACATCTTATTTCAGACCCTTAAAAGTCTTACAACATCCTACAAGACACAACACATAACAATTCTTTACAACATACAAACAAGTGGCACAACGTTACATCCTTTCTCCACACTTCGACGTCAATAATCCCGAACCTGTTTTAACTTTACCTAAATTGTTTGCAATACTTTTATCACATAAACCCAATCTTCAAATAGTCCAAAAATAGTCCCAGAACAAGGGATGGTTGTGGAATAACATATTACAACTATCAACTCACAAATTTCTTTTAAGAGTACATTACTACTTCGTACAGTAATTCATCTTTGCAGGGTGTAAAAGTATTGCAGCAACTTCATTACATGACTAACGAACTATCCCTTGTTAATAACATAAGTTTTGCTTCATGATTCAGCCAACTAATAAGAGAAAAGCCTCTTGAACAACATGATAAATTTACAACAATCCTTAGAACAAAAGCTGTCTAGATCCGCACAACATACTAGCATATACTTCTTGTTTTTCATGAAGAAACTAAATATACATCTATGATTACTTACCTTTGCCTTCAAGATAATGGTTTCCTTCAAGAACCTTAGAAGTTTGCAATAGTTGCTTGGTAAAGTGAAATAAAGAGAAGATAAGAGTCTTTTGAAAAATTGAAAACTTATTTCAATTGGAAATGACTAGAGGGTGCTTTTTAGCTGTTTTTAAAGACTTCTCTGAATGACTTTCTCTTGAAATTTTTCCCAAACATGAACACCTGTTAATACACTTGTTATGCAGCAGCTTGTCCCTCATAATTGGACCTATGGGTCTCAAATTTGATGGACCTTGACTGCCCATTTTCCAGCTTTATTCTTAATAAGTTTTATGCCCAAATAGTCAAGTGGGTTCTGTTACACTTGATCCCTTTTCACATTCTTCTTGGACTGAAAATAAGGTCCATTTATGATGCTAAAACATGGGATAAATTTACCCCCTTAACATGAACTTTATTCATAATAGAACTTGGACAAATTCGACATCGGGCCTCGGCTCCATTTAGCTAGAAAATTTAAGCTAAGCAAGTAGGTGACTCACCTACTAGCTTCTTAAGTCCTACAAGCACCTCAATTCTTTTACTTTGTTTAGGGCTGTGATCTCCTCAATTTAACACAAAATATATATACACTTGACCCTCTTAAGCATTACACGCACAAATCTCCCATTAACATGAGATTCAAGCACTTTTAATAATTGGCGCTAATTTGACCAAACTATATCATATTTCATTTACATAGAATTAGTACATGTAAAATGAGGGGTGTTACATCCTCCCCCTTAGGAACATTCGTCCTCTAATGTTAGTACAATTGGATAGCTTAACCAAGTTAAAACCTTTATCTAAACAAACTTTTGACAATACACTAAGTATTCAATCACACGTACCTATTACTGCCCAAATTCTACATGTTGGACTTCCTCTTTAGCTTCAAATAATTAAGGATATTTTTATTTCATCGCATCCTATCCTCCCATGTTATTTCTTCTGCTTGCTGGTTTCTCCAAAGTACCTTCACTAAAGCTATTTCTTTATTCCTTAGCTTCTTAAGTTGATGATCTAGAATAGCAACAGGTACCTCTTCATATATGAGATGTTCTGTAACCTGTACATCCTCAATAAAAGTGATACGGGATAGGTCAACTATGCATTTTCAAAGCATTGAGACATGGAAAAAAGGAAGAACCATTGAAAGCTCTTGGGGTAGCTCAAGTTCATATGCAACCTGCCCAAACTTCGTAATAATTTTATATGGCCCTATGTAACGTGGGCTCAGTTTTCTTTTCTTACCAAATCTCATAACCCCTTTCATTAGATACACCTTTAAAAATACCCAATCCCCTGTTGAGAATTCCAGTCCTCTCCTTCTAGCATCAACATATGATTTGTCACGAATTTGGGTTGTGCTAAATCTGGCCCATGCAAGGTGGTTTCTCCCACTTCAAACCATCCAATTGGCGATCTACACTTCTTTCCATACAAAGCTTCATAAGGTGCCTTCTTTATACTTGTGTTGTAGCTATTATTATAGGCAAATTCAATAAGTGGCAAATGGTCCACCCAACTACCTTTAAAGTCCAATGCATAAGCTCACAACATATCTTCAAGTGTCTAAATAGTGCATTTTGCTTGTCCGTCTATTTGAGGGTTGAATGCTATACTCAAATTTACCTATGTCCCTAAACTCTTTTGGAAGGACTTCCAAAACCTCGCAGTGGATCGAGTTCCTCGGTCAGATATAATGGAGACTGAGACTCCATATAGCCTGACTATCTCTTTGGGGTATAGCTTGGCATACTCTTCAGCTGTACAATTACTCCTAACAGGTAAGAAGTGTTTTGACTTTGTGAGTCTATCAACTATTACCCATATGGAGTCAAACTTCTGAAATGAGCGAGGCAAACCAGTAACAAAATCCATATAGATCATATCCCACTTCCATGTTAGAAGCTCTATACACTACATATAACCTCCTGGCTTTTGGTGTTCTACCTTCACTTGTTAGAAATTTGGACATTGAGCCACAAATTCTACAAGGTCCTTTTTCATGCCTCCTCATCAAAACCTTCCCTTCAGGTCATGGTACATCTTAGTTGATCCTAGATGGATGGAATATCGAGAATGATGGGCTTCTTCCATTATCCTCTTTCTTAACCCATTAATATCAGGCACATATAATCTATTTTAGAAGTAAAGTACTCCATTTTGTGTAAGTTCAAAGCCTATAATCACGCCCTAATTCACCTTTTCCTTAAGTCGTCGTAAAATAGGATCCTCGAATTGTTCCGCTTTCACCTCTGTTAGTAACTGCATTATGTACAATAACCCCTTCCTTTGGAGTTTCAAGAAGGCGAACTCCCAAACTAGCTAGTTATCGTAGATCCTTAGCTACGCCTTGACTTACCATGGACTGGTCACTAGTATTCATAGTTACCTTATGACTCAGAGCATCGGCTACCACATTTGCCTTCCCCAGATGGTATAGTATATAAATATCATAATCCTTTATTAGCTTCAGCCATCTCCATTGTCTTATGTTTAGGTCTTTCTGCTTAAAGATGTATTGCAGGCTCTTATGATTAGTATATATGTCAACTTGAACCCTATAAAAATAGTGGCGCCATATTTTCAAAGCAAATACCACCACAGCTAGCTCAAGATCATGAGTTGGATAATTTTTCTCATGTGATCGTAATTATCTAAATGCATAAGCAATTACCCTACCATGTTGTGTTAGTACACACCCTAAGCCAACTCTTGAAGCATCAAAATACACTGTATACCCCTCAAATCCTTCTAGAAGTATTAGCACGGGTGCAGAAATTAGCTTATTTTTTAGTTTCTAGAAGCTCCTTTCACAAGCATCATTCCATTGGAACTTGATTGCCTTATGTGTCAATTTTGTTAGGAGTGCAAAAATAGAAGAAAAACCTTCAACAAACGTCGTATAATAACTTGCCAAACCTAGGAAGCTTCGAACTTCTGTGGGTGTTGTTGGTCTTGGCCAATCTCTCACAACCTCTATCTTTTGTGAATCAACCCTTATTCCTTCCTCAGATACAATATGACCCAAGAATGCAACTGATTTTAGCCAAAATTCACATTTAGAAAACTTGGCATACAATTGTCGATCACGAAGAACCTATAACACCTATCGTAAATTCTTTGCATGGTCCTCTTCGGATCTTGAGTATACCAAAATGTCATCTATAAGTACTATCACAAACACGTCTAAGAATGTCTTGAATACCCTATTCATCAAATCCATAAAAACTAATGGTGCATTAGTTAGCCCAAATGACATACCAAGAAATTCAAAGAGACTATAGTATCTTCTAAAAGTAGTCTTAGGTATATCTTCCTCCTTCACCCTCACTTGGTGATACCCCGATCTCAAATTAATTTTTTTAAAAGCATTTGGCACCCTATAACTGATCAAATAAGTCATCAATCCTGGGGAGGGGGTATTTATTCTTAATTGTCACCCTATTCAATTATCGATAGTCGATACACATTCTCAAGGTGCCATCCTTTTTGCGTACAAATAACACTGGTGCAACCTAGGGGGACACATTAGGTCTTATAAAACCCTTCTCCAATAGGTCTTTGGGCTGCTCTTTTAATTCACGCAATTGTGCCGGGGCCATTCTATATAGAGGGATAGAAATAGGTTGGGTGCCTAGAAGTAAGTTAATACCAAAATCTATCTATCATTTTGTAGGTAAGCCTGGAAGTTCTTCAGGGAACACATCAACAAATTTATTTATTACTAGAACAGATTGAAGAGTTGGCGATTCTGCCTCCATATCCGTTACTCTAACTAAATGATATATATACCCCTTAGCTACCATTTTTTGGCCTGAACATAAGATATAAACTTCCTCTTTGGTCCCCTAACATTGCCTTTCCATTCAAGAACTGCCTCATTTGGAAAGTGGAAGTACACACTCTTAGTTCGGCAATCATCGGTGGCATAGCAAGAAGCTAACCATTCTATACCCATTATAACATCAAATTCCACCATCTCTAGCTCAATAAGGACAGCTAATATGTCCCGGTCAAAAAGTTACTACACAGTCATAATAAACCCTTCTAGCCATAATAAATTCATTGGTTGGTGTAGACACTTCATTATGGTTTATTCGATAATTTGGGTGTTTTTTAAGCTTCCCAACAACTAGTGGGGTAATGTATTACAATGTAGAACTAGGGTCAATTAATTCATAAACATTATGTGAAAAGATGGACAATGTACCTATGACCACATCAGGTGCAACTTTCGAATTTTGTCGACTCCCCAGAGCATAGGTGCGATTCTGGACTCCGCTAGAGCTAACTGCTCCTCTAACACCACTATCACGACCCATAGGTGCTTGTCGACCCCTACCTAATGGAGGAATTGACGGTGATGATGCAACAGCTGAGCCAATAGATTATGCTATATCACCTATACGCCTCCTTGAGCATACTTTTATCATATGCCCTGGCGCACCACACCAATAACAAAAATCTATCCCAACATGACACATAACCGGATGACTTCTTCCACATTGTTTACAAGGCTGCCTAGGTGTCATTTGTTGTCTTGCTGAATATCCTGCTAATGGTGTACCTTGTCCCTCACCTCGTTGACCAAACTGATTAGTTCTAGATACTTGAAGTTGTGGTGGAGCACAGGCTGCAGAATAGGAGGATGTTGGCCTAGGTAGTCTATTAGAAACCCGAGGCCTAAGATCACCTCGGGATAGTGTAAACTGCCCTGACGATCTGGCCTTTTTGGCCTATCCCCTTTCAAACTCTTGTGTCCTTCTTCTCTGCCTCTGATACTCTAACTTCTATGTAAAAACATGCATCCTCGCTGTCCATATCCTTATTCAATGAAGCAATGGTACAGTCTCTGACCAGATACATATCCAGTCTATCCATATATTAATGAACTCTATCTGCCATAGTAGCAACTACATTAGGAGCATACCTGGACAGGGAATTAAATTAGAGGCTATACTCCTTCACGCTCATATTCCATTGAGGGAGATTCAAAAACTGATCTGCACGGGCCTCTCGAATATCTAATGGCAAGTAATGGTCAAGAAAGGCCTCTTCGAAGTCCTTATAAGTGGTTGGGGGAGCATTTATATCTTTGGATTGCTTCCAAGCTTCATACCACAATATAGCCACACCCTTCATGTCACGACCCGAAATTCGGCGTGATGGCACTCGTCTTTTTTCCACCGAGACAAGTCAGCCTACAACCCCACTATAACATTAAAAAAAATGCAAAATTATAATAAAAATGAAAGTTCAATTAGGGACAATAAGTCAACTTAATAAAAATCCCCCAAAACCTGGTTGTCACGTGCATAAGCTTCTAATATATTACAATAGATTCGAAAGAAAACACAAGTATCAATGACATTATCGCTAGAATAGAACAAAATCATAAATAGGAGTTATAAGTCAGCTTGAATGGCAAACAGCTACCTCTCGCAATCTCCACAGGAAGCCTCCGAAAAGGAAAAATGGAGAATATCACGATAATCTGGGCTCGCAACCTACAAAACTGTTGTAGCAAGGGGGGTGAGTACCAAACACACGGCACTCAGCAAGTGAACTACTAAACATAAAATTAAGTAATATAGAATACAGGTACGCCTAACACTCCAACCAAACCCCCATAACTACAACCTAAGTGAAAACCTTCACCATTACACCAGCCGAAAATGCTATGGTCAAAACCTATGATAGTATAATCCTCATTTATGCCATTTTCAAGTCATAGCAAAAATTCTACAATATATCAAGTCCTTGCTAATTCTTAAGTATCATTAAATCAGTATCGAAACTAACCATGTAAAGACATAAACAAGTCAGATGATATAATGAATAACAAATCTCAATAACACTCCATATAATCATAAAAAACCAGTGCATTATGGAATGAAAATGCCATGAGATGTAATGCAATGCAATGCAATGTCACGTAGAATGATGCATATCTGTCCTAGTGATACACATCCGTTGATCATAAACATGCCTTAGTCAGAACCCATGGGGGCCACACATGGACCATGTACCTGTCACGGTGCGTGACACGTCCCTCGAATCATAGTGCCATCGCGGTGTGCGACACGTCCCTCGAATAATAGTAACTGTCGCGGCGTGCGACACGACCCTCGAATAATAGTAACCATCACGGCGTGTGACACGACCCTCGAATCATAGTATCCGTCGCGGCATGCGACACGTCCCTCGAATCATAGAACATCCTTTTTCTTTTTTTTTCTTTTCTTTTCTTTCTCTCTTTTTTACTAGCCGGAACCATTTCCCTTCGGCTTTACATCTCTTTCCTTAGATCATGCAGCAAACACATAGTAATGCACAATAATCATGTTCATAAAAATAAAATATGCAAGATGCCCATGTAAATTCATATATCTCAAAATCAAGAATGGGTATCACAACTCCATAAATATTTTCATATCCTCAATCTCAATATCATCACAACCTTAACAATATTCACATCTAAAAGTAAGTATCACTTCGATATTAATAGCGCATAATCATTATTTCACATATAATAAATCTCTCTCATTAATTAGCAAATCAAATATCACCATAAGATAATTACCTAACTCAAAACTTTTCAATTAAAGCCTACATAAATCATTCTCAACACCTCACACAAGAACTACAAGATTCTATATACTTAACAAAGGTTAAGAAATCCACTTGCCTTATATAAAGTCTCGAATCACGTCAATTTCGAAGCTCTTCCCTTTCTATGACACTCCAATTCACCAAAATCTATTCAAATATAACATTATAATTATATAATGAATCTAACAACACTAAAATCAAGTAATTCGGTGAAAAGGGTAAAATGGTCCAAAAATTTTGTCATCGGAAAATATCATTGAAATCTGAAAATTTATACATGAAAATATTTCCCATGTTGTGAGGAATTCAATGGTGAAAACCATTTCAAAAATGGAGCTAATACGAGGATGAAATTGCATGTTAAGGTTTTCAAAATACATTAAAAATGCAGCAGCAAGATCTATAGATTTTACCTCATACGAAGCAACAGAGTCAATTTCTGAAGTTCCCAGCGTGTTCTCCTCGGAAAAATATACAATTTATCCTTTTAAATCTCTCAAATCCGATCAAAATTGAGAGAGAAATCGTTGGTTAAAATTTGGGAAAAGTTTGCGATCTTCTCTTCTATTTCTTGGAGAAAATCCTCAATTTTCGCAATTATTTTAATGTGAAAGAACTTGGAAGGATATTGATTGAAAGAATTATCTTTGATTCTTAGATTCTTTGCTTAGACTCTTTAGAGTTCTTGATGAAGAACCATAATTTTTGAAGAAGAAGAGTCAAGAAATCCTTTCTTGGATTTCTTGAATTTGTTTTCTTGAAATCCTATGTTATGATTTAAAATCCTATTAGAGCTTCATGAATAGATGAAGAAATTCGAATTTTGTAGATTGAAATTCATGAATAATAACTTTACTTGAGGATGAATCTTGAAAGCAAATCCTAACTTGATAACTTTCTTGATGATTTTTGAGCATTCATCTTTAAGAGGGATGAAGAGGGTTTTTGATTATGAAAATTGATGTTTTACATGTTTTTGAGGACCATAAATAGACTCCTAAATGTGTTAGGATAAAATACCCTCAAATTAATAAGAGAAAAACGTCATTAACTCATCCAGTGAGGGTCTGCGACGTGCTCCGCGCGTGGACTTCTCGCAAAGCTTTGCACCTCTCCACTAAAATGGTCGTAACTTTTTACTCCGAACTCCGATTAACGCAAAATTAGATGTGTTGGAAAGCTAATTCAAATATATTTGATTTAATTACTTATAGTTCATCTAACTCATTATGTTTTGGGAGATATGGTCATTTAAAATTGACCCTTTTATCAACTCATACGAAAACTTAGTTGCTAGGACTTCTTTGGACTTGGCTTGATGTAAAAGATCCCTTATGACTCTAAATCTCACCTAATATACTTTAAATATTTAGGAATTGATCCTAACATGTATATACAACTTATAAGTCATTGGTTCACCTAATTTTTATAAAATTATATATTAGAACTACGACCTCATATTGGATCCAATTCTATTCCCATACTAAGAAATTGACTTTACAATCTATGCTCCATTAAAAATCTTCAATTAAAATCCTATATCATATGAAGGGTGACTCGGTCTTAGCTTTAAAAAAAATGGAGTGTTACACTTCAACCTCTTTATCGCTAACTCGACAACTTCTGTACCCCTCACATGAATAACATCTAAAGTGCACTAAATCTGATCAATAAAGTCTTAAGGATCTTCATTAGGATCAGATCCAGTGAAGGCTGGAGGGTCCAAATTAAGGAAGTCATGTATCCTCATGAGAACTACCATATTTGCACCACCTGCACCTATAACTGGACCTTCTTGTCTTTGGCCTTAGCCAACAACTATGCGAGTCAATAGTTGGACTACATTCCTCAAATCCTGCACTGTAGCATCGATAGGTGGTTTTGGGGGATTTTCACTACTTCCGAGTTCATCAGGAGTTGGAGGGGTTAGAGATGTCTGTGATAGAGACTAATCTTGAGCCTCATTTCGTTATCTCATTTGACTGGGTGTGCCAGCCACCACTTCTATTGCCTTGCCTTTACCTTTTTTCTTCCTGGTTTCTGGCATACTTGCTCGCTGTGCAAAATAATTTCAGGAGTTAGACACAATCCACCCATTACACGTAGCTTTATGGCACGATCTAAAGAATAAAAAGAAAGTAACAACTCCTAAATGCCACGTAGCCTCCTACTTATAAATGTGGTGCATAACACATAGATAAACAAGACTCCACATAGAAAAGGCTTTGTAGACACCCCAGGATGACCTGCTCTGATACCAATTCTATTATGCCTCGAGTCCCGTTAGGGCAGACCGACACCCGTTGCTGATAAGGATCGGGAGAACCAACCTATATCTATGCACCTTTTAGACATATTATAAGGGATTTCTATCTTCATTGTGTCTTTAAGAAATTAAACGGTAATAACAAGCCAAAAGAAAATGCATATGGCTGGGCCGTTGGGGCCACGGTGTCTAAGGTACTAGACATGACCATACTTTTAATTTACATAATCTACAAAGCCTATAAATAAGAGAGAGTATTTGGTAAGAGTCAGGACTGACCCCGCCTCAATTAACTGTACAATACAAACATATAAGCTCTAGACACACACAATGCTCCAAAGTAACCTGGAGCTTAGTAACAACAGCTGGATATCCTGTACTCTGCTGGGGAGATCTACTAACAACTGTACCTGCAAAATGAAATACAGGTCCCTCGTAAGGAACGTCAGTACGAGATAATGTACTAAATATATAAGGAAGGAAATATTGTATATGAAGTAATAGCTCAAATGATACTATGCACTGATGTAGGATAAGAGACCACCTTTGGTTATATTTTGGAATCATGTGCTTTATGTTCTTTATATTACTTTACCTTTACTGTATAATCTATGCACAACTGTAATACAAATGACCAATTGATCAGTGGTAAAACTGTATCGGGATCATCCTTGGCTAGGTTCTTCATTAACCCCTTAGGCTACCACCCATGATAGGATCTTCCCTGGCTAGGTGATGCTTCCACCCCTCAGGCTACCACCTATCAGTAAACAATGCACTTTATCTTTCAGTTACCTTTGTGACTATTCTATTGGTGGTCATAATATTGGAGCTATATGACTGTAGATGTAGCATGTGATATGTAAATAATCATACATGATAATATGACAATGAAAACAGTATGTTACATAAATAATGAGATGCGTATGAAATGAAACAACTCATGAACTTTGTTTAGCAACAAGAACACATGTAACTTCGTATCCACGTGTATATGCAGATTTAGAGGTGATTATGTATGGCAGCATATGAACATATGAATGAGTGGAGACATGGTTAATAGTGGTCTCAAAGTTGGTAATGCCTTTCTATACCAAGGAGGGATCTATATTTGATGCCAAATGATATGAAATCACGTAGGCTTACATAGTTATATGACATAGTTACTACCTTATAGTGGCTGACTTTTCCCTCAAATATTTATCTACAACATATTAGGCAATAAGACTATTATTTGCAGTAACTAAACACGTCTTAGCTGCCTAATTTCATAAAAACTAATATCCGGGCAACAAACATTTAATTAGCGACACGAAGACATTTCTTCACCCTTTTCACTTATAATATTATTTTCTAACAACCATTCTTATCAACATGGCATGTACATCTTATTTTAGACCTTAAAACTCTTACAACAACCCTAAGACATAACACATAACAATTCTTCACAACATACAAACAAGCGGCACCAAGTTATATCCTTTCTCCACACTTCGACGTCAACAATCCCGAACCTATTTTTAACTTTACCTAAATTGTTTCCAAAATTTTAATAACATAAAACCAGTCTTAAAATAGTATAAAAATAGTCCCAAAATAGGGGATGATCGTGGAACAACATATTATAATCATCAAGTCACAAATTTCGTTTAAGAGTACAATTACGACGTCGCACAACAATTCATCTTTGCAGGCTATAAAAGTAGTGAAGCAGCTTAATTACATAACTAGAAAACTATCCCTTTGTTAATAACATAAGATTTACTTCATATTTCATCCAATCAACTAGAGAAATGCCTCTTGAACAACATGAAAAATTCGCAACAATCCTTAGGACACAAGCTGTCCAGAATTTCCAGCACAACATACTAGCATATACTTCTTGTTTTTCATGAAGAAACCATACTAAATATACAACTATGATTACTTACCTTTTCCTTCAAGATTATGGTTTCCTTCAAGAACCTTAGAAGGTTGCAATAGCTGCTTGGCAAACTGAAATAAAGAGAAGATAAGAGTCTTTTGAAAAACTGAAAACTTATTTGAAAAACTGAAAATTTGTTTCAATTGGTAATGACTAGAGGGATGCTTTTGAGCCATTTTTAGAGACTTTTCTGTACAACTTTCTCCTAAAATTTTGCCTACACATGAACACCTATTAATACACTTACTATGCAGCAGCTTATCCCTCATAATTGGGCTTAAATCGGTCTCGAATTTGATGGACCTTGGCTGCCCATTTCCATCTTTCTTCTTAATTAGTTTTAGGCACAAATAGTCATGTGGGTTGTGTTACACTTGGGCCCTTTTTACATTCTTATTGGATTGAAAATAAGGTCCATTTATGATTCTAAAACATGGGCTAAATTTACCCCCTTAACATGAACTTTATTCATAATCAAACTTGGACAAATTCGACGTCGTGCGTTTGCTCTGTTTAGCTAGCAAATTTAAGCTAAGTAAGTAGGTGACTCACCTACTAGCTTATTAAGTCCTACAAGAACCTCAATTCTTTTACTTTGTTTAGGGTTGTGATCTCCTCAATTTAACACAAACATGTATACACTCAACCCTCTTAAGCGTTAGACGCACATATCGCCCATTAACATGAGATTCAAGCACTTTTAAGAATTGACGCTAATTTGACCAAACCATATCATGTTTCATTTACATAGCATTAGCACATGTAAAATTTGGGGTGTTATAGAAACCCACATACCTTAGCATAGAGATGAACTTGGTGAAGTTGGAGATGGAAACTTGAAGCTTGAAGAAAGACCTTAAAGGAAAACCATGGCTTAGAATGAGGGTTTGGGACATAAATTTGAGAATGAAAAGATGGCCTAGTGTTTGAGTAAGTGTTGAAAAATGTTTAGGATGATATGAAGGTGAAATAAAGATAAATATAGGTAAAAACACATTTGGGAACTTTTAGGCTCAAGACTTAAAAGCCTTGGACCACACAGAAAATCACTGGATAGAAAATACACTTCTCCATATTGCGGAGAGGACACTAACACCACTCCTCTACATTTGCTCGCCCTTGGAGGGTTGCGCCTTGGGCACGGATAGCTCACTGAAATTTGCTACTTGAAAAATCATAATTTCCATTCTTTTGCTCTTAAATTGGGGTTAGATCCTTTTTCCCCTAATTTTGACACTCTGAACAAGTCTATGAAGTCAAATTATTTAGATTTCAGACTTATAGAATTTAAAATTTTGAACATTTTGAGGCACATTTTTGGATACTTTTTGGGGTCATTTCATGGGTACACCTAGTTTTTATCAAATCTCAGTTAGTGAGATCAGGCTGGTAAATGTGATTAAGGATTATGCAGAGTACATAGATGATGAAGAGGACAATATATCACTGACTTGGAGAATGAAGAAACCTGATGCCCCTCCTGTCTTTGTTCCTGAGAAGGACCAGGTCGGGGATGCAAAGGGTAAAGAAAAACTGATTGAGAAGACTGAGGTACCTGCAAGGACCTATAATACTAGGGCCACAGAATGAAACTGTTGAGTGATGCAACAGCTACTAGTAAGACCAAGCATGTACTAAAGAAGTTGCAGAGGAATACAATTGTGGAGGAAGACATATCTGAAGACTAGGTTGTAAGTGTTGAAGAAGAAAAGGAAGTTAGCTAGACTGAGTTTGAGCAAGACTTGGTTGGGCCTAGATCACTATCTGAGGTAACCAAGCCATCCTCTCAGGGACTTGAAACTACAAAGGACACTGACACTCAAAATAAGGTTACTAGAAAGGGTAAGAAGAGTGACCTTGCTCCCACTCAGGGACCAGGTTCACAAGCAAAAAGAAGAAAAGTTGATAAAGTTCTCATTAGGGATGAAAGGATCAGTTTGTTAGAAAAACAAAAGGTTTTGAGTTGTAGGGTCATTGAGCCTACAACTGAAGATAGCCTAGGCATGAGTGTGTTGGTGGATGCTGTTGAACTATAAGGTTAGGGACACTTGTTCGAATGGCTTGTTCCATTCTTAAATGAGTGAGAAGTTAGAAAGTTCTATCTGAATATGGTGATTCAGAAAGATGGTAGGTTTGTTACATTTGTTAAGGATAATTCATTTCGGGTTGATGAGGAGCTGTTAGGTGATGTTCTGAAAGTGAAAAGGAAGGGAATCAGGACTATTGCTAACAAAACCCCTACAAAGAACTTCTTGGAGGAGGCTGGGAAACTGAAGAACCTAAATGCCTCTGTCGTCTCCAAGAAGCTTTTTAGGGACAACACAAGTTATATTTTGAGTTTGTCAACAAAATCTTATTGCCCAAAATAGAGAAAAGGACCATAGCAACCATGGCAGATTTGTACCTTATGGAAACATTAAGCACTTTGGTAGAAATTAACCTATCAGCATTGATGATGGAGCATATGACTAAAGTGCTTCACATGACTGAAGGAAAGCATGGGTTGGCATATGGGTACTGCTAAACCATGTGTTTGAATACTATGGGGTGGAATTGAGCAAGGGAACAACATGAACTATCAAGCAGTCCTTGTCTTATAATACTTTAGCTAAATAAAGGTTTGGACCAAGAAGTCCCCAATGTCTGATCTAGTAGATCAGAATAAGGCCTTGAAGGGACAAGTACAAGAATTGACTGGTGCTTTGTCGTAAAAGGATGCTGACCTTGCTTTGCTCATTGATATACTGGCTCAAGGCACTGGTGAAGGACCTAATTTTGCTGAGACGCTCAAGCTAAAGGAAGAAAATGAGAAGCAATCTAAAGAGATTAAGTCTCTCACTCACCAGGTATTAGAGGAACATCGGGACCATAATGCAAGATTGTCTATGTGATCCAATCCTTTGGCCCCAAGTCCTCTGGTTCCTAGGTTTCCCAAATTTGTGTACCCCCTGTTGTCCTTATCTCTGGTCTTTATTCTTCTGGTTTTTAATCTTGCTGTTTATCGCTTAATCCTGGGCATTTGGTGTTTTTAATTTGGTTGTGAATGTTATGGATTGACTACTAGTTTGGCATGAATTGATCTTTTGTTGTGAATCTCTTATCGGGTTTCTATTCTTCATTTTCTATGTTTTTGCTCATAATATACATTCTCAAGTACCTAGTATTTACTGATTGTGATTATTCTCTCAGTGTACTATTTTGCTTTTGATGATGCCAAAAGGGGGAAGTTTACATTTAGGGGGAACAAGGGTATGCATACATTCAGGAGGGAAGAAGTAGGAGGATTCATACTTCATAAGGGGCAAAGTTTGTACTAATAAAAAAGGGGGAAATTGTTAAGTAGTTAAGTATATGGCTTTTAATATTTTGATAATTAACAAATTATGTCAAGGACCAGTTAGACCATTGAACTGATTTGCTGAGTTGAACATGGGATACGGCTAGTTCAAAAAGCTGCTGGTTGGTGAAATTTCCATAGCAATTGTACTAAAGATCAGTGGTCCATTGTAACGACCCAGTGTAATACCCCAAAATTATTTTTGAGATTATAATGGAACCTTCAAACTAAATCTAAGTTCTCTTGCTAACTTTCAAGTCAAGCTCATTTATATTGTTTTAAGACCATCATAGGTCTCCTACATCAAGCCAAGTTCAAAGGAATTCCATTGGCTAAGTCTTTTACAAGTACCGATTTAAGGGTCAATTTTAAATGAAAATATATCTTATCACAAAATGAACTGGATAGCCCACAACCTACCAAATTAGATCTCTTTGAATTAGCTTTCCAACACACTTAATTTCACCTCATTTGGTGTTCGAATGAAGAAGTTATGGTCATTTCCATAAGACCCTCCTGTGCAGTGTTGCCACATGGGCACCCATACGGGCTGTGTGGCATCTCAAGGGCCGTGTGAGTGACCTTGAACTAGAAATGACAAATTTCTGGTCTATTGACTATGTATGGCCAGTGGTATTGGTTGTATGGCCTTCAAGGATGGAGAAAACCCTAGGTGTGGTTAAATCTTGGTGTGGAGAAATTATTCTTGGCCAAGTATGGCTCCACAGCTCACCCCACGAACCATAGTGAGGCTCACTTGCCATATGGATAGTCTTATGGTCTTCTAAAGGTGGTTTGCGGAGTTTACTTGGCTGAATATGGCACCACGGTGCACCTCACGGAACGTGGTGAGGCTCACGGGCCGTATGGCCAACCGTGGAGCTCACTTTGGTGCTAAAAAGTTCTAAGTGTTGAGCCAAGTTGCAACTTCCAAAAATTTTGCTAACTGTGGGTTCACGGGCAAGTTCACGAACCGTGAGCTCTTCCTTGAAGTGGTGACGTGCAATTTTTCCCTTTGTTTTATTAATGGCATTTTCATAAATTTGATTTATTTTTACGACTTTTTGGGACTTCCTATGCTATCTTAAGGTTTCCTAATAATCTAAAACCTTATTCCTAATATTCACTTTCAATTTTAACCTTTGAAATTTTCTCTCAAGATATTTTAAACCTGTCTCAAGAAACTCTTGTGGATTGATGACTTGGGGATTCAAGGAAAGCTTTTCTTCATTCAAATTTCTCTTGAAAACTTCTTCATTAGTCAAGATATGAGGGTTTGATCCTTGATTCCTTTCATCCAAAGAGTCTCAAACTATTTTCAAGTAACTTTTCATGAATTCTTAGCTTATTTTAATTTGGGGTTTTGAATATTGGGATTTCTGAAATTCAAATAATGTTTGGGTTATGTTTATTCTCTGATTTTAAGTTGATTTAAATTTTAAAATGATAATTTACATTGGGATTATGAAATTATGAAGATGCATCTCCTTTTTCAAGGCTTGTCTATGCATGGGTGATTATATTATGGTTTTAAAAGTGGATTTAATTATATTTTCACTCGAATTTCATATTATATGTTAATTTTAGATTGAATGTCAATTATCCATGTTATTCTAACATCATTCATGGCATATGCATTCATAACATGAGATTTTTATGGAAATTATGAAGTGGGTTAAGGCCAATTATGATTTATGTTATGATTTTAATAAAGTATTGGTCATGACAAGGAGCTTGTCCAGGGAATAATTGTATGTTTCAAACATATTATACAATTGAATATTCTTGTGCTAAAAATCTCTCTCATTGCTCCTTGTATTAAAAGATACTACTGTTGTAGACGAGGGACCTAATAGAAGGCTTCTATAGTTTCTTTGTTTTTAGTTGTTATATTGATTAGCAAAGTGTAAGACCACTCATATTTCATAAAGGAAGGTGGTCATTGTTGTTGATTACTATTTTTTATGTTGAATGCCTTGTAGACAGTGTGTAAATCTCAAGGTGTGGTTATGCTTTACTCTAGCTTCATCAGGCTGTGAGAGTGTAGACTAAGGTGTGCTTTTGTTTCTCATTGCTTGTACTTAGGTGCCAAGTAGGAACGGTGGAAAAGTAAGAGAAATAGTTGTGTGTGTTATATTTCTTTTCTTTACTCATTAGTGGATTTGGTTTTGGAAAATCCTGTTGGCACAAGTCGTGGTTGTTCCTCCATTGAGCAAGGACTTTTTCCAGATAAAATCCTTGCGTATTTGTTCTCTACTATTTACTTTCTTCTAGTTATCTGTATATAGTGTTTAAAGGGACCAGATCCCTTACTGGGCTTGCAACATATTAACTCATCAAATATTAATGTAATAAACAATCAAATATTTTATTCATGATTAAAAATCAATTACTATATATGTTAGACCTTATTTAAAATAATTATAACACAATAAAAAAAAAAAGTTAATGTGTTCTTCAAACCTTCAATGAGTTATAAATGTCTCATTAATAATTAATTTTTTATATTTAAAATATCTAGTTTTTAAAATTACATAATTTTTCTCTTGCAAAAACTTCTGTTGTATAGATGTAGGCTTATTATTGAAGAACTAGATATAATTTTATCTACTTGATTATATTTTAATAAAAATTAATTATAATTTTTTGAATTCATGCTTAGTTACTACTATATTCTACTAATCATGTTGCTAAATTATCAATAAGATTTTGGAGTTTATAAAATATTTATTTGTAGTTAGTATTAACATAAAATATAATTATCTCCTTCAATAGAGAGATTTATTTTAGGAAAAAAGTAAATTTTAAAAGGTATTCACTAAAAGAATCTAAACATAATTGTGTTCCTTTTTTTCTTTTAGTGCATATGTGGGTGGGTGGGGGCCCTAGGGGGAGGGGGATATGTATACATTCAAAACATAATTTATATTGTATAGCGGTAAAAAAAATATAAAAAAAAATAAATTACAAAAACACTTGCAGATGGTATATTCTTCTTTTAAAAAAACAAAATAAATGCTCATATGACACAAAAGACTTAACATTTTTCTTGATATTAAAAAAATTTTATTTCAATAATTCAACACATTTGGGAAATAGAGAAAAGTCAATGTTTCTTTGGAGGAAGAAGTAATGGAAAAGCACATGTAAAATTTAAAAGAAGGGTATTATAGACTTTTTCATTTGTGTCCAAATTTTTCTGACCAAATAGCATTTCCCAATAAAAGCATACATTCTCAAACACTTCAAAACTGTAAATTAATAAATTTATTTTTGGCACTCATACAATAACAACAACACACCTAATGAAATCTCACAAGTGGGGTCTAGGGAGGGTAAAATGTATGTAGACCTTACCATTAGCTCATAAAGGTTGAGAGGTTGTTTCCTGGGATCCCTCGTTTCAAAAATTCATAAGCAGAATAAACTAGATATGAAAGAAATGGAAGAAAGAAAAGTAAATAAAAAGAGCGATTCGTACTAAAAACACATGATGGTATGCGAATACAATAAAATTAACATATATAAGGTGAATAATGGCAATACAAGATATAAAAGCATGACTAAACCTAATACCCTACTATACCATAGCCAGAAAATAACCTAATCCTACTAACCTATTAACTTATTACTCTAATTCGTGACTTCCATTCCTTCCTATCTAAGGTCATGTCCTTGGTGAGATCACGTTTTACCATATCTTGCCTGATCACCTCCCACAATACTTCTTTGGTTTATCCCTACCCCTCCATGTAACTCCTAAATCCATCCTCTACCACCTACGAACTGGAGCATCAGTGCTTTTCCTCTGCACATGTCCAAAACCATTGCAGTCTCTGTTCTCTGATCTTGTCATCCACAAGGGCCACCTCTAGCTTCTTCCAAATGGTTTCATTCCTATCTTATCACTCTTAGTATGTCCAAACATCTATCTCAATATCCTCATCTATGCGGCCTACATGTTCTGAACATATGAGTTTTTCATTGGCCAACACTCCACCTATACAGCAAGGAGGGTCTAACCACCATCCTGTAAAACTTACCTTTGAGTTTTGGTGGTATCTTCTTATCACACAACACTCCAGAGAAAAGTCTCCATTTTGTCCATGCTACCCAAAAATGGTGTATAACATCATTGTCGATATCGTCATTACTTTGGTTGACGGACCCTATTTTTGGCACTCATAAATTTGCTAAATGCATGTAAATAATAATGACTACAAAATTAGTGCATTGGAAAAGTAAAAGAAAACTAAGTAGTTCAAGATGTGATTTTCCGCTTCTAAATTGTGAATCTTTTGTCATTCAATAATGTTGTTGTTATATTGAGAAAACAGAACAGTTTTCATCTTCCGTCATTTACATAATTGCTAACAAAAGTTCAATACAAAAGATACTTTTTTTAACCCAGAAAAAATATCAATTAGCAAACTATTAAGTGATATAGTAAATACCTATGACCTTCAAAGGACATACTATAATGACCCCCAAAAAGTACCCAAAAATGTGCCTAGGAATGACTGGAAATTTTAATTTCCATATATCTCAAAATTCCTTCGCTATTTTGAAAATCCAACTTCTTATTCTTGTTCAGGGGTCCAAATTAGGGGGGAAGGGTTTAACCCCGATTTAAGAGCAAAGATTTAGTAATTACGAAATTCTAAGTTTTCAAATTTCCACTGTTGATCCACGACTGGGGCGCGGCGCATCCTAGTGTTATTTTGGTGCATTTTCTATTTTTGGTCCCAAGGCATTGGGTCTTGGGCCCAAGGGTTTCCATGCGTATTTTTACCTATACTTAGCCTTATTTCATCCTCATATCACCCTACACATTCCCCAATACTCACTCAAATACTTACACTGATATTTGTCTCAAGATTCAAGTCCCAAAACACAAGACCAATCTTAAGGATTTCATCAAGGATCTCATTCAAGCTTTAAGTCTGCATTCCCAATCTTCTTGAAGGGTTTTCTAAAGCTAAGGTATGCGGTGTTGAACCATTGAGTCCTTTGACCCATGGTGGCTAAGCCTCATTTTTACTAATACTGTATGATTTAAATTCGGTTGAACATATGGGTCTTGTATATTCAAAAATTTACTGCACAATGATTTTCATTCATGAAAGTATGATTTTTAGCATGTTTTTAGCTCTAAATCTTGGATCTAATGTTGGATTTGATGAGGGATTTTGATGGGAATGTCTTGGGGGTATTGCAAGGTGTTGATTGATGGTTTTACTACAAATTTTCTTGCATGATTTCATCTCTAAATTGCATGATCTTTTACCCCCATCACACATCCCCAAGTGTTTGATAAAATGTTCGGCTAAGATTTCTTAAGGAATTGAAGATCCAATGCATGTCTTATGAGTTGAATAGTGTTATGATGATTATATAATGATGAAATGACGATGAAATGATCATGAAACAATTGTATGCATATGATGTACAATGATGAGAGGGAATGTAGGTATATGATGACTTTATGATAACGAAAGTATGTTGTACACGTATTGAATTCATGAAAAGTATCTATGATGTTGTAAGTTGGTTGCCTTGTTGAAAGGTGTCAAGCTTCAATCATCTTGTTGAGAGGGTGCTAAGTCTCAATTACCTTGACAAGGGGGTGAAAAGCCTCGATTGCCTTGTTGAGGGGGTACCAAGCCTCAATCACCTTGTTGAGAGAGTGCCAAGTCTCAATCACCTTGTTGAGAGGGTGCCAAGTCTCAATCACCTTGACGAGGGGTGTCAATCCTCGAATGTCTTGTTGTGGGGGTATCAATCCTTAATCACCATTCAAGGAATAGTATGCCTTGGAGTTGGGAAGTAGTTCAGTTGGTCTATCCTTCACAAATGATATCCTATATGAGCATGAGTAACTTAAGCATGTTTTACTTGTGCATTGATCATACATGTCATATCGCAATATCATGCCTATTTTCTATTGTTATGCACGTTGATTATAAAGCTTATCTCTTGTTGTACTGCATCCCATATACTTAGTACATTCAAATGTACTAACGCATACTCTTGCCTACATGATATCACCATGTAGGAACCAGAACTCCATTTGGTCATCATTCTCATCCACTTGGCTAGTGATATCCAATCAATCTTGTTGGTGAGTCCTCATGTTCGGGGGTGATATCTATGTTCTTTTGCTTTGCATTTTACGACTACATTTTCTTTTTGGTATACTTAGCTATGAGGGTGAGCCCAGTTGCTTGTATTGGCCCCTGCTAAGTTCTATGTTAGAGGTGTTATTGGACAAAAATATGTATCATGCTTGAGCTTTGACTCACTTATGATATCCAAGATGTTTAAATATAATTCTCACTCCCTTAGTCCCAATACTCCTTGTTTATGTTTCTTATGTTGTAATGTATTGCTTCTGCGATCAAGGATGTGTGATGATATGCTATGAAACTTGTTTGGAGTTCCTTCGGGTTCCCCATTCTCCGGTCACGTCTAGGCCCTAAGTTTGGGTTGTGAAAAAGATGTTATTAGAGCACTAGGTTGATAGATCCTCAGAATCCAAGAAACTGCGTCGGTTAGAGTCTTATTCATGGTTGTGTTATGCACCACAACTATGAGTAGGAGGCTATGAGACGTTTTAGAAAATATTTCCCTTCATCATGGTCTCTGCCGTGCTTTAGAACTGAGATAGGATTTCCCCTCCATCGAATGTTCTTTGCACTTTTAGTTGATCATGCCGCTTCAAGGAGGAAGGCGAAGGAAGGTAAGTAGAAGGTTTTGATTTTGAGGAATCCAAGTTTTGCTATTTCTTCTCTATTCTTTTAGTTGATGGTGGGGCTTTTTGTGTGCCCAAGTGGTTGTGTGGATCTTTGGTGTTTATTCTCTTGATTGGGTGTATTGTTTCTAGAAAGTTCATAGGTATTGATCCGGGTTCGTATTGCATTAGGTCTTGCTTTGTGGGTTGTTGGATTTGATGTGGTGGATTTTGATTTTGTACTTGGGATGGAATAGTTGCATGCATGTTGTGTCTCCATGGATGGTAGGACTCATAGAGCTAGAATCCGACTCCCTAATGGGTTATCATTGAGTGGGAGGTTATCAAGTGGTAACAAAATAGGTAGGTCTATTCTTATCTTAAGGTACAATTGGGTCTTAAGTGGGTTGCATTTGTCATCTTGTGACAAATGGAGGTGTTATACTTAAGTTGTTTTGTCTATGAAATTGTTGTTGGTGGTGGATGAGACTTTGAATGTCCTTTATGATATTTTGAATTTTGCGGTAGTGTCCTTTGGTTTGACTAGTACACTGGTTATGCCTATAAGTCTCACGAGTAAGATCTCTAGTCCTTACCCTAATAGCTTTATGGTGGTTTTGGAGATGATAATGTGATTCGCTCCCTAATAAGGTAGTGTATGTGAATCATTAGAGGGTAGTACTACAAGTTCAAGGAAGAAGGTTGGGTGCTAAGTAGGAGAGATGGGAATTTTGGTGGTAAGAGGGTGCCTTCCTAGGTTGTGTGGTGCCGAGTGATGGTATTAAGGTGGGCCCTAGTAAGATAATGGTAGTTAGGTGTTAGCTTAAGCCTTGACTTCCTTGGGTATTAGGATCCTCTTGTGTTTAGTGTGCTATTACTGGAGATTGTGAGTAGGTTCTCGTCTATTGTTACAACTATGACTTAGTTGACCCTAAGTAAGACCATGTTGTGACCGACATTTTGAGTAGGGGTATTTGATAGGTCCGGGAGTTGCTATTTCTTGTGTTTTTCCTTGGTGCTAGTAGGATTCATGTGTATGTGGGTTGATCCTTGATCCTTTCCAATCAAGGAGACCCAAAATTATTTTCAAGAAAACCTACATGGGTTTTACTTATTTTAATTTGGGATTTGAATATTATGATTCCTAAAATAGATGCATGAGTAGTGTTTATTAGATGATTTTAGTGTGATTCAAACCTTTATATGAGGGTTTACTTTGGGTTTATGAAGTTATAAGTATGCATGTTCCACTTTTGAAGTTATTTATGCATGGGAGATTGCAATATGGATTTAAATATGGAATTAATTATGTTTTCACTTCAACTTCATATTCTAAATGTTGATTTTTTTTAAAAAATGGAGTCTTAGCTACCCATGTCATTTCCTCATTGTTCATAGCATATGCATTCATGTACGCGAATTATTTCGAAAAAAATTATGATATGGGTAATCCCAATTTCATTATATGGTATGCTTTTGATAAAAGGTTGGTTATCACATATTGTGTTCACATATATGTCTTTGATGTCGACTCTTTAAGCATTTTGGGTTCTTGCACCATTTTATAAATGAATGGGCTTTTCCTATGCATGAGTATTATGAGTATGAAATTATGATTTTGGCATTTGAGCCTAAAAATGAATTGTTAAGAATGGTGTTTGGGTTTTAAGCCCAGTTGTGCATTGAAATGATTTGGAAAATGACTATTGCCTCTTTGAAAGTATGTACATGCATATTATAAGTATTCTTGTGGGATGATGACTTAGCTTGATGTGTTGGAGTTCTTGGGGTAGTATGGGCTACATGCATAGCGTGCTTCTAGTGAGTATAGAACCGTAAGGTTGTGATATGATGGTTGAGGATGGTCGATCTATTGGGTCAACCACAATAGGTTAGTCACTTCTCTATGATAGATCTGTCCCCAAGTAAGGATGAGGGTAGGTGATATCCCTAAGTGTCTTTTCGGACTAGAAGTGAGCACTTTGAGTATTGTTGGAGTTGCTTGGTTGACTCACGCGCCGGTCATCTCTATAGGTCTCATGAATAAGGTCTTTAATCCGTACCTTGATATGTTTGTGGTGGTCTCTAGAGATGAGGTGTTGATTTGTTTAGAACTTGTGAATCATTTGGAGGTAGTGTTGCAAGTCTTGGAGGATAAGAGGTTGTTTGCTAGATATGATAGGTGTGAGTGGAGGATAACAAGAAGGTGGTTAGAACTCCTTAAGGATTATGATATGAGTGTGCATTAGTCTTTCCAGTAAGACTCTTATTGTGGTTGGTGCTCTAGTAGCCTAGTGTGTGTGGATAATGGTGGCAAAGAGGAGATCCGTGGGGAACATCGATTGGTTAAATTGGAAGTTAGATTGAGGGAAGTTGAGCATGGTGGTGTAGCACTCTTGATGGTTCCAAATTTTCTTGGGTTAAGAGATCTAGATTAGGCAAGGTGTCTATTGCACCTTATTAGAGTTGGAAGTTTTGGGCGAGAAGACGATAGAGTAGAGGTTGTCTCCCAAGGAGGAGATGGTGGCTATGGTACCAAGTAGTTTAGGTGAATTTAAGATTGACACTTAGCTGAGGATTATGATTCCTTATATAGTGTAGAGGGAGGTTGGTAAGGCTGCATACGTTTGGGGATTTTCCTATTGATGTAGATATGGTTTACCCGGTTCTTCATTCTTCTAGGTGGATGGGATATATTGGTGACTCTAGTGTTATAGAATTTTTTAAAGTTGTGGGTATGATGGAGGATATGTTGTCTTGGAAGGAGGTCCTTGTAGAGGTGTTGGATGGATGAGTAGAGAGGTTGATTAATGGGGATGTGGTGTTCATTAAGGCCCTTTGTAAGAGTCGTCTATCTGTATGTGTCTCTCGGGAAGCTAGAGCAGGCATGGAGGAGAAATATCCATATTTCCTTCATTCTATTCAAGCTTATGATGACAGTCAAGTCCTTTCTATGATTCCAAGTCTTATGTTTCAGCCTGTATGTCATTCATATGCATTCATATTTAAGTTGGCAAGTTTATGATGATTTTACACTTATGTTGAGATTTTGAAAAAAAATAGTGTTTTAAATGTAATGTTGCATTCTTGTTAGGGCTGATTTTTCATGATCACTCTTGTCTTGTACATCTCTTTTACATCCGGGGGTGAATGTTCCAAGGGGAAGATATTGTAATGACCCCAAAAAGTGCTCGAAAATGTCCTTCGGAATGTCGAAAATTTTAATTTCCATATATCTTAAAATCCATTCGTTACTTCAAAAACTTGACTTCATATTCTTGTTCAGGGTTCCAAAATACTGGAAAAAGGGTCTAACCCTTATTTAAGAGCCAAGATTTAGCAATTACAAAATTCCAAGTTTTCATATTTCTAGTGTTGATCCGCGACTGGGGCACGACATGCTCCAGTGTTATTTTCGTGCATTTTCTATTTTCAGGTCCAAGGCTTTGGGTCTTGGGCCCAAGGGTTATCCTACATGTTTTTACCTATACGTAGCCTTATTTCACCCTCATATCACCGTAAACATTCCCCAATACTCACTCAAACACTTATACTAATATTTCTCTCAAGAATCAAGCCCCAAAACTCAAGACCAATCTTAAGGATTTCATCAAGGATCTCATTCAAGCTTCAAGTCTCCATTTCCAATCTTCTTCAAGGGTTCTCCAAAGCTAAGGTATGTGGTGTTGAACTACTAGGTCCTTCCATCCATGGTGCCTAAGCCTCCTTTTTACTCATATTTCATGATTTAAAATTGATTTTACATGTGAGTCTTGTACTTTGAGAAATTTACTGCACAGTGATTTTAGTTCATGAAAGTATGGTTGTTTTAGCACCTTTTGAGCTCTAAATCTTGAATCTAATGTTGGATTTGATGAGGTGTTTTAACGTGAATGTCTTAGGGATTTTCCATGGTGTTAATTGATGGTTTTTCTACAAATTTTTTTACATAATTCATCTCTAAATTGCATGGTCTTTTACCCTTATCACACACCCCGCAAGTGTTTGATAAAATGTCCGGCTAGGGTTTCTAGAGGAATTGAAGGTCCAATGTATATCTTATGAGTTGAATAGTTTTGTGATGATTATATGATAATGAAATGATGATGGAATGATGATGAAACAATACACATATGATGTACTATGATGAGAGGAAATGAAGGTATATGATGACTTTATGATGATGAAAGTATATTGTACATGTGTTGAATTCATGAAAAGTATCTATGATGTTGCAAGTTGGTTGCCTTGTTGAGGGGTGCCAAGCCTCAATCATCTTGTTGAGAGGGTGCCAAGTCTCAATCACCTTGACATGGTGGTGCCAAGTCTCGGTTTCCTTGTTGAGGGGGTACCAACCCTCAATCACCTTGTTGGGAGGGTGCCAAGTCTCAATCACCTTGTTGAGAGTTTGCCAAGTCTTAATCACTTTGACGAGGGGGTGTCAAGCCTCGGATGTCTTGTTGAGGGGATATCAAGCCTCAATCACCATTCAAGTGATGGTGTGCCTTGGAGTTGGGATGTAGTTCACTTGGTCTATCCTTCACAAATGACATCCTATATGAGCATGAGTTACTTAAGCATGTTTTACTTATGCATTGATCATACATTTCATATTGCTATATCATGCCTATTGTCTATTGTTATGTATGTTGATTTTGAAGCTTATCTCTAGTTGCATTGCATCCTACATACTTAGTACATTCAAATGTACTAATGCATACTCTTGCCTACATGATATCACCATGTAGGAAGCGAAACTCTATTTGGCCATCATCCACGTGGCTAGTGATATCTAATCAAGCTAGTTAGTGAGTCCTCATGCTCGGGGAGGATATCTATGTTCCTTTTCTTTGTATTTAAGATTACCTTTCCTTTTTGGTATACTTAACTATGAGAGTGAGCCTGGTTACTTGTCTTGGTCCCTACTAAGTTCTATGTTAGAGGTGTTGTTGGACAAAAATATGTATTATGCTTGAGGTTTGACTCACTTATGATATCCACAATATTTAAATATAATTTTCGCTCCCTTAGTCCCAATTCCCCTTGTTTATGTTTCTTATGTTGTTATGTCTTGCTTCCACGACCAAGGATGTGTGATGATATAATATGAGGCTTGTTTAGGGTTTCTTCGGGCTCCCATTCGCCGATCACGTCTATATCCTAAGCTTGGGTTGTGACTATGCTTATTTTGATTCAGAAGTGGAAAACAAATTGCTAAAATTTATGATTGTACATGTGTTACATAGTTTATGAACATCATGAATTGACGGCTTAAGCCTTTTATTTCTATAACATGAATATTATTATATGTTTATTTCACCTTTCATCTTTTTAATTAGAAGTAGATCTTCACTGAAATGGTGTCAGTTGTCGTTTTGGTACTCATACTACAATTTGCATTTATTTATGTGATGCAGATCCAAATGCTAGCTTCCATCTACAGCAGTGACATCAAACATACAATTGTCATATTCGGAGATAAAGGTGAGCACATACATTTTGTCTTGTCTTCGCTTTATCTTATTTTTCTGCATTTAACTTGGTTATTTCCGATTAGTTTCTATCCTTAAACCCATTACTTGTTCCAAGTTACGAATGGACTTACCTATTGGTGAATTTATAGTAAAAGTCATCATGAATTGAAGAGTCGGATCGTGACATATTAATATTCTGAGACAGTTAAAAAGTAACATAACTTTTATCAACTTATAAATGAAGTAAATCCTACAAACCCTACTGCCCTTTCAAACTCGATCGTGTACAATCGAGTTGTGACAATAAATGATATTACGCCTGATTGTTAAGGGCCATTAGGAAAGGTTTGTAATACATTCTTCCTACCAACAAAACACTCACATTCGCACAAAGTCTCAAATTTGTCAACAAAAGACATCATGGTTCATGCCATGATAGATGAATCATCCTTTGATCTAATATTGTATTTAAAAATTATTCTTTGACAAGGAGATACTAACAACTCTTTTTTTTTTCTCGTTGACTAATAACCCCCAAAAAAGTGTGATTTCATCCTGTGTTATTAAGAGTTTATTTGGACTGATTTTTAATTTTAGGCTTATTTTTATCATTTTATCTTAAAATCAAGTTCTTATCAGCAGTTTTTTAATTTTATCAAAACACCCAAGAAGTGTTTAAAAATTACTTTGGCTTAAAAATACTTAAAATAAGTCAGTCCAAATATTTCTTAATACGGTAGGAAAATTTTGTTCATAAAACTATTTCACTAAACAAAAATATTGAGTTGCAATAGTGTGCTATATTGGGAGTAAATGTGACTCTTGTACGACCTTCATTTAAGTGATTTGAGAATTAAAAATAATTGATATTCTTTGCAACTTGATAGAATGTTATTCAAGCATAATTATGCTTCTCTGTTTTCACCTACTTTTAAGTTTCAAAATCATGCTTTTATGAACATTTCATGCCCTTGGAGGCTTGGACATCCATATTAGTATAATGTTTCTATGTTGATTATTAGATAACAATTAAACTATTCAAGAAAGGGTTTGAAAGAAGAAACAAAGAAAAAGTCTTCTACATTCAATATATATTTTTTTGATGTTCAACTGGATCTTATTATATGTTTCCACCATCTTCAAGTGCCAAATCATGCTTTCTCAAATATAACATAAACTTGACTATATAACCAAAAAGAAAAACAATAACTTTTACTATAAATTGGCATAGATAGAAAACACAAATTCCTCATTGAAAGTATAAGATCTTGATTTACCAACAACCAAAAGAGAAAAAAAAAACCTGCAAGAATATAATATGGCCCCAATTATTGATGATGGTAATGCCTTGTTTGATTTTGTGGTCCAAAAGGGTAATGGAGTAAAGGGACTTGTAGCCAATGGCATTAAGATGGTACCAGAAAGATACATACAACCACCAAAAGAGAGAATATTAAATGACAAGAAAATAATCAATTCAAATAAAGATGATCAACAGTTGGTGGCCATTGATTTATCAAAATTACATGGACCTGAGCATGATCAAGTGGTGGGAACTATTACAATGGCTGCTGAGGCACTTGGATTTTTTCAAGTGATAAATCATGGTGTGTCTTTGGAATTGTTAGAGTCTCTTAAAGCAGCAACCCATAACTGCTTTGATCAACCACCTAT
This sequence comes from Solanum ossicruentum, assembly GCA_025774065.1. Taxonomy (NCBI): domain Eukaryota; kingdom Viridiplantae; phylum Streptophyta; class Magnoliopsida; order Solanales; family Solanaceae; genus Solanum; species Solanum ossicruentum. The sequence continues at coordinate 68,138 of JAOTQR010147601.1, forward strand.
GAAAAAGGCTGTTTATCTAAAAGAAGCGAGCCCAAGTCCTTTAGTAAAATATGAGACGAGCTTTGTGCCTAAGAAGGAAATGTCTATGGAATGGAAAGATTATATTAGTATGATGTATACTAATGATGATGAGGCACATGTACAATGGCCTCCTCAATGCAAGTAGCAACCCTTCTTCAATTAACTTTCTCTTTATTTCATCACTTACTAATTAATGTCATATTTTCTTTATGGAAGGTTACACTCTTATTATAAACTTTTTCTACGTTAATAATGAATAATAAATTAAATTCTATCAATCAGACCATGCATAACGTCACCATATTAATTCCTCAATTTTATGTGTATACTTGGCGTTTGCTTGATATACATGCGCAGTTTGAGAAAAATCTATCCAATTGATGTCTTTTAACTTATTGTAGCAGTTAATAATATATGATTACTGTTAATTTTTATGAATAATTATATGTAATTATCTTTTAAATGATAAAAAATTATTTTTGGTATAAAGAAAAATATTTTTCCTCATGTTTGGTTGGTCATTTTTTTCAAGAAAACTAAATTCACTATAACTCGGGCATGTCCCTTATGTATTGTAATTAAGAAAAAATAAAATTCATAAGTGGTGTAACGTCTTCTCCTCATCTAATTACCTCGTCTCAATAGTATTTGTTCAAATTATATATGAATAATTATGTGAAAATATTTTCTGGTAGTTATCAAACATAAGAAAAAGAAATTAGAAACCCCACTTTTTATTTATTTTAACATTTCAGGGATGTGGCTCTTGAATACTTGAAGTCATCAACAAAAATGGTGAGGAAACTAGTGCAGATATTGTTTGATAATGCTGGAGTAACACTAGATGAAGCAAAATTTGAATCACTAACAGGGCTCAAAATGGTAAACATGAATTTACCCTCAAGATGCCCTAATCTAGAGCTAACAATAGGCATCGGATGCCATCCTGATATAGGAACCCTAACTGTCTTACAACAAGATGGCATTGGTGGTTTGTATGTTAAATTTGAACAAGGTGTGGAAGATGAGTGGATAGAGATTCCTCCCATTCCTGGTGCTTTAGTTATCAATGTTGGAGATACCATGGAAGTAAGAATCCTTATTCACTATTAATTCATTTATGTTCAAATGTACATGATATATGGAAGACTTATAGACGAAATCAGATCCCACTTTTATGCATTGTTACTTCTAGTATATATAAGAAAATTTAAAAAATCAATGAGTACGAGCTAATTTTTTATAAAATGGATTTCACTTTTACACTAGCGTAAAGAATGCCAATACTATTATATTAATATATTGATTTGTTGTAGTAGATAATCAATCTTATTTCTAGATTGTTGATTTCAATTTACGGGCAATTACCTATACTTATCTTTTTAGGTAAAATTTACACTAGATTCTTACATAATGAAATTAAGGAAATGGAGCCTAATATTTTTATATGTTAAACGTGCTTTTCTCCTTACCTTTTTTGTGGGCGGATTTTTGATTTAGATCATAAGTAATGGAAGATACAAAAGCACGGAATATAGAGTAGGTACAACAAGTTCAGAATCAAGAGTTTCAGTTCCATTGTTTGCTACACCAAAGCCAAGTGAAAAGATAGGTCCATTGCCTCAGATTGTGGAAAGTGATGGAGTTGCTCACTACAAACAAGTCATGTTTGGTGATTACATGAAAAACTCTTTTGGAAAAGTTCATGAAGGGAAAAAATCTCTTGATTTTTCTCTGAACGATTCTTCTTAAGTTATGTCGTTTCTTATTCTCTTTTCACTACCTAATAGTGCTTCAAATAACTTAAAGCATTGCATAATAAATAAAAGTACTTATTGTAGCCATTTTGAGTTCATCTTGTCAATATGACTTTTAATGAATTCCGTTGTTTATTACTGTCTAACTGATAGGAAATACGATCTAGAGATCGAAGAAGTAGAAGGAGGATAAAGAACAAAGTTCTTCCTAGAGAGAAGGCAGAGAAACATACGTGTTTAGAGAGAGAGAGTTATTTCTTGGTAATGCCCGATGGGTAAACTCCAAGCGATAGGGTTATATATATTAATGATATTTGGATATTTACAATTACACAGAATAAATGTATACATGGAGAATAAACAGTAGCACCAGTATATAAATATAATATTAGGCTCAATAACCTAACACTAGCCTATTTATTCATGACCAATTCTTTTCTTTTAGCATGATAAAATAAATTTATTTATTTTAGTGTTGCATATTTTCTCACTTTGTAGTCAAAGTCTAAAGCAAAGCAAAGCATAAATATGCCATCTATGAGAGATCCTAAATGCAAGACGATATTAAAGGGCTTCACAAATGAATTTTACGTGTGTGTAGGCAGATACTGCTTGAATATAATTACATACTAGAAATTAAACTTTTTTTTAGAGAAAAAAATATTTGTCATTAGACGGGAGCTAATGACTTTCTATGAATAATTTCTAGGTTCGATGGAAAAAATGAGGTACTTCTTAAATAAATGTTTTACCCAGTAAGTTAGATTTGCACAACCTATGAATTTGCCTAATCGAAGAACTAAGTTTGCAGGCGTGTTTCAAAAAAGTAAAAACAGATGAGAACACAGAATTTTTATGTGGAAACACTTGGCTCACAAATGGTGAAAAATCACGACCTGTACCTCTACAGGAATTTTTTCCAACTTTACTAAAACAACATGAGCCTCAACAAAAAAAGTATTACAAGTTCCTAGTGTTCTACGAAACAGTGAACTTCAACTAATCCTAACAACACATACAAAAGGTTTATATTCTCCTAGCCTTTGAGTTGCCCTCAACTTGAAGACCTTTCCTAACTTCAGTTTATAGATTACTGAATTTAGGAATACATTACGACTTAATGAAAAAGAAAGAACATCCTAGACTCAACTTAACGAAGAAATATATCTGACAAGTGTTTCTTCAATGATCAAGACTCTAATTCTCACAACTGCATTTTTTGCTACTTGTCTCGATAATTTCTTCTCTACTTTTTCTTCCATTTTATCATGTATGCTGAGAAAGTCTTCTCTAGTTCAAACTCCTCGGTTCCCGCTTCAATCTTCAGTATAGTTCTTCTTCGCTTAGAACTCCTTCTTTATCCTAACTTCTTTTTGTAGTAGAGTTCTTCACTTATCAGAACTCCTTTTTAGCTCATTTATTAGAACTCCTTTTCAGCACCAACTCTTTTCTATACTTATGATTGCTGAATATCTTCCTACTTTAGTATTGCAATATTATCTCTAGAAGCTTTATTCACTTCACATCTTGTGGTATCATGTCGCCTCCTCTCTGTGGCAGTGCGATGAAGGACCTGACAGATCAATATGTTTCATTGTCCTTTGTCCATCATCAAAACTCTATTGAACTCAACATATTCCCCCTTTTTGATTATGACAAACTTCCTAGTATGAAGATCCATCCATCTTACTTGCAGCTACTAAGAAGGAACCTAAAGAATGAAACAAGTTAAACAATGGTTATAAATATTGCACAACTCATATATGACTTCCCCCTTTTGGCATCATCAAAAACTAATTCTTCTAGTAGAAACACCAACAAATAAGTATGCACAATTCAAGGCCACAAAGGCTACCACCAAGAAAACAGAGTAGAACAAGAAACATTTGTATGCATTAAAGATAGCAAAATTACGTTAAGATCAACATACAAAGGTAGTCTGCAAATGAAAAATACCCAGAAAATAAAAGTCAAGCATCTTTAACATAGTTACTGATAATATAAGCTAGTAGCCAAAAAACATAACAAAGGAACAAGTCAGGTAGAAGGGGCGTTAGCGGGAATCAACAAGGAAGGATTGTGAACAATCTCACGTGGGCAGCACGTTTCTTATGCAGGATGTCCTCTAGGTTAGAGATCTGGAAAAACATGCCACTTTGGTCTAGTGCAAACTCCTGATGTGCAGTGGCTAATTCTGTAGTCTTGATATCCAAAGCAAGTAGAGTTTATGAAGATGGATGCCAGCACATTGTATAGAAATTGGTGGAGCAACGTGGTTCACTTGGCCAAGCACATCCTTAGTCGTTTGCATGGTCCAAACTTAAACAGGAACATAATATGCCTTAATGAGCTGAGATAGCCACTAGCCAGATGGGAGTAAATTGCCATTTTTATCCTTTTTTCCTTTTAAGAAATGTGGACCTTGTGCATCATATCAAAATACAACCTATGAAGAGAGAACATTTCTCTACGCAAGACATGCCTGTGTGACTTGCCAAGGTAGGATGACCTGAGAACTTTCTTGAAGTTTCCAAAGTGGAGGCCAAGTTATCTAAGGGAGGCCATTCGTGGAGAACATAGTGATCCAAACCCTCAAGAGGAAACCCCAAATTCTCCCAATATCCTGAGCACCAACAAGAATGGATTTTCCTTGAACAGTAGTGATAAATACAGAACCACGCATGAACTCCCTCCCATCAAACTCATATATCTTAGGTTTAGCAAATTTTTTGAGTATCACCCAAGAATGATTAGTCAGAATTGTCCTAAAACTCTAACTTAGAAAAATTTTCATAGCAGACCAAACAAACCCTGTAATGACACGGCCCCAGATGAGGGAGTGCTTTCGGAAGTGAATGAAGTATGAAAAGAGATGTGGATTTTAGGTGGAAAAACTGAGCATGACTTAGGGAAGAGTAGGATCAGGTTAGGGTACCTGATTCATTTATCAATCAATATGTTAGACACAAAACAATTATTACTTGATTTATTTTCAACTTTCCCTCAGCCTTTGCACCTGAGCTAGTAACTTGCACACTATAATACACATCAATGTGACTTAGTCTATTTTTTGGATTTTGAGATACACTACATGTGAGAATTGAAATGAGAACTCATTTTACATGTTAGTACAAAAATTAGATTTTCTAGTCAATCATTAAGGGGAGTTTATGCAATCTTATTCATCCCCAAGTCTAATATGATTTTTTCAAAGTGTTCTCTAATTAGTGCTTTAGTAAAGATGTCAGCAATTTGATTCTCCGTAGGACAAAACATTATTGAAGCAAGACCATTTTCTATATTATTTCGGAGAAAATGGTGCTTTATGTCAATATGTTTGGTTCTTTTATGCTGAACAGGATTCTTTGCAATATCAGTAACAATGGTGCTATAACACAAAACAAGAACACAACCAACATCCATACCAAAAACCAGCAATTGTTGCTTAATCTAAAGTAACTGAACACAACATTATCTAGCTACTACATACTTAGCCTCAGCAGTTGACAAGATTACAAAATTTTGTTTCTTAGTGAACCAGGAAATCAAAAATGTTCCAAGAAAGTGAGCCATACCTGAAGTACTTTAGTTGTCCCTAAATAACAAGCATAATCAGCATCAGTAGACTCTTTAAGGTTGAAATTACTACCTTTAGAGTAACAAAATACCAATTTCGAAGTTCCCTTGAGATACTTGAAGATCCTCTTTAGTTTCCCCATCATTCTCATTTCTTGAGTTTGTTCAACTTCTAAAGATTCTGCTGGGCACATCCCGACTCAGCAGACTGAGTTTCATAACATATAGTTCCCCCTGACTGTGAGCTCTCCGGTTGTCCTGTAGATGAACCAGGTACAATTGATTATTCCTCTCTCCTATGCACTAGCTCATAGTCATCCTAGTTCTTTGGCTTGAAAAAAGATCTTACTTGCTTCCCCCTTACACATGCACTGCATACTTTGTTGTCTTTGGAATAGTTTTTGGCAACCCTATAACTATGTCCTTTGATGCCAGAGTATTTAATTTCTTCAGACTTACATGACTAAGTATTTTGTGCCAAAGTAATGGATCATTAGCAATAGCACTTAAGTACTTCAAATATGTACCTTTATCACCAATTAAGATATGCTCAACAAGTAGTGCTTCAATTCATCCACATAATAGAGTTTTTCCAAGGCCCTTGATTCATTTCTTCCAATTTTTCCAACTCCAACAGCAGTACCCTTTCTTCCATCTCTGAAGGAAACTCTCCCCCCCTTTCATTGGTGCAAGTGAAAGAAACTTGAGTTTTTCTCCAGTCATATGCCTTGAGCAAGCACTATCCATATACCAATGCTTGTTCCTTTCACTGTAGCCTGCAAAACGAATCATGGGTTAGTTTCAGGAACCCAGACTAGCTTGAGTCCTTTCCTGTTGTAAAAGGGATGAATAAGATCTCTTCTTGCCCAACTCGGTAACATGTTCCTTGACCTATTTCTTTTATATTTCTTAGGCTACTTTTTGTACACAATACTAGTGATCTTATTCCTGACATTATTTGCAATTGGACACTCAGTAGTAGCATGTCCAATTTTACCACAAAGGTAGCACAGATCAATAGTGGTGACATTTTCCTAATAGAATCCTATTCTAGCTTTCTGATTATGACTCCTATTTCCTAGATGATTCATAATTCTTGATGACTGAGTCCTCCTATTTCCTTTCTAAATCCAATTTTAGAATGGAAATTTCCTGAGTCAGTTTTCTGACCTTCTTTTTCTCACTAAAGAACTCAATTTTTCATTCTTTCAATTCAGCTTCAGCCTTTTCTTGTTCATCAATCATTATACTCTTACCATTTTCAACCACCATTAAGTTTAGTATCTCAAACTTTAAGTTTAGCATAAGGGTTTCAAGATTTTCAACCTGTTTCTTCAACTTCTGATACTCTTCATTAGCTTCTTTCAGACAAATTTTGACGCAAAAACTTTCAAACTTTTAATCTAAAAAATCTTTGATCAACTGTTCTTTTTCATTAACTATCTCTTGAAAATCATCAATCAATCCATTCATTAGCAAAATTAGTTTTCTTGTCATCCTCCTCAAGATCTGAATCCTCTTTCTCCTCAAGATCTGAATCCAGTCAAGATCTGAATCCATTCATTAGGATTCACTCTTCATGGCATACTCCTCTTTCTCCTTAGCAGCTTTTTCTTTCATTTCTTTCTCAACTCTTTCCTTTTCCACTCAATTTCACATTGTGGATGCTATTTGATATGATGATCCATTTTTCCACACTTGTAGCAATTTGACTGATCCTTATCATCAGGCTATTTCTTGCTTCCTGAGTTTTCTGACCACTTCTGTCTACCTATTTCTCACTTATCTTTTCCCTTTTCTGAGAAACTTCTTAAAGTTCTTAGCTAGAAAAGCTATTTGATTCTCATCTAAATTTGATCTTTCATCATCTGAAGCAAGCCTTAGAGCTAGTGATTTCTCACCCATTACCATTTCCTTCTTTTGATCTTCCATGTTCATTTCATATGTTCTAAGATTTTCAATAAGTTCATTTAGAGTCATAGTTCTTTGGCTTCTCTGATAGCAATAACCTTCACATTCCACTTAGCTTTGGATAAAATTCTCGGAACCTTATCAACTTGCTCCTCAGAGGTGAGTACTTTTCCCTAGGATGCCAGTTTATTGATAAGCAATGTGAGTCTTGCCATCATGTCCTGCAAAGACTCATTTTCCTTCCTCTTGAAGGTTTCATAGTAAGTAAATAGCATGACAACCCTAAATTTCTGAACTTGCGTGGTTCATTCATGTCTAATCGTCAAAGTACCCCAAATCTATTTAGCAATAGTACAATTCAATATCCTATTGTACTCATCAGGTCCCAGTCCACAGACCAAAATGTTTTTGGCCTTACCATTTTTCCTTATAGCCAAAAGATCGTTAGCAGTAAACTTCCTTCTTTCTTTAGGAACTTGTTTACCTTCCATAGTTTTCATGGGAATGATAGGCCTAATGGAGATCCTATCCCAAGGCTCATAATCTTCTCCTTGCATGAATTTTTCCATTCTAGCTTTCCACCAACCAAAGTCAGTTCCATTTAAGAGTGGTGGTTTTATGGATGACTATCCTTCTCCATGTCCAAGAGGTGGTGTAGTGTTTATTTTGATCAATTCTTAGGTAAAGCCATCAATAAGAACACCTGCTCTAGTGCCATTTATTAGAGTTGCACAACCTATGAATTTTCCTAATCGAAGAACCAAGTTTGCAGATGTGTTTCCAAAAAGTAAAACCAGATGAGAACACAGAACTTTTACGTGGAAACACCTGGCTCACAAAAGGTGACAAACCATGACCTGTACCTCTACAGGAATTTTCTCCAACTTCACTAAACCAACATGAGCCTCAATAAAAAAGGATTATAAGTTCCTATTGTTCTATGAACAACGAACTTCAACTAATCCTAACAACACAAAAAAATCTCCCAAGGTTTATGTTCCCCTAGCCTTCAAGTTGCCCTCAACTTGAAGACCTTTCCAAACTTCAGTTTATAGATTACTGAATTTAGGAATACATACAGAATCAATGAAAAAGAAAGCACTTCCTAGACTTGACTTCACGAAGAAGCAAATCTGACAAGTGCTTCTTCATTGATCATGACTCTAATTCTCACAACTACATTTTTTGCTATTTGTATCGATAATTTCTTCTCTGCTTTTTCTGTCATTTTATCATGTATGCTGAGATGGTCTTCTCCAGTTCAAACTCCTTAGTTGCCGCTTCAATCTTCAGTATAGTTCTTCTTCGCTTAGAAATCCTTCTTCATCCTAACTTCTTTTTGTAGTAGAGTTCTTCACTTATTAGAACTCCTTTTCATCTCATTTATCAGAACTCCTCTTCAGCAACCACTCTTTTCTATACTTGTGATTGCAAAACATCTTTGTACTTTAGTGTTGCAATCTTATCTCAGAAGTTTTATCCACTCGCCTCTTGTGGTATCATGTCGCCTTCTCTCTGAAATAGCGCGATGAAGAACCAGACAAATCAACATGTTTTATGGAATCAAGGCAATACTTTAACTCCACTTGATCCAAAGATCCACCGAACTATAAGAAGAATGGCCTAAGAAAATGCCAATAACGTGACCAATGCAACCTTGAATGGGGATAATAATGATGATGATTGGAATGAGAATCAACCTCCTTTGGAGGATATTCCATAGCCTCGGGAATTAAATGTTAATGCTTACCAGTGAATTAAGTACAGGTTAAACCCATGGCTATAGATGTGACGGGAGCTATCGTGTTGCCACCACCACCGGTAGAACACAAAGTTCATAGTCATCAGTGGGTTACTTCAGATACTGCATAATCATGGGCTATTTGTGGGGTTACTATCAGAGGATCCACATAGCCATTTGCACAATGTGACATTTATTTGTAAGAGTATGATAGGGACATAAAATCTGTCTATGGATACTGTGGGACTTCATGTTTTCCCATTGTATCTCATGGGAGATGCTACGTTATGGCAATCTGACCTCCCATAGAGTTCAATCACTAGCTGGGCAAATTTGTAAAAGGCCATTTTAGAGAGGTACTTTCTTAGATTGAAGGAGTTCAAGTTAAAGGACTAGATCAACAATTTTGAGCAAGTTCCTAGTGATTCGATAATCACTACATGGGAGTGGTTTACTAAATGTGTGAGGAGTTTCCCTGACCACAAGATAGTTGATGATTCCTTGGTGGAGATCTTCTACCACGCCCTTGATTAGAACTGTCAGGCATGTGCTGACACTATCATGGGTGGCATGTCTCTAGGTTAACCATTTGCAATGATTGTTGATCATATGGAGCAAGTGGTCAAGATGAATCATGCATGGGGATAGTGGGATAGAACTTCTATGATGAGTTCACGTGTTATGCAACAACTTGCTCAGCTTCACACAATCATGGATGTGGTAATCAAATAGAACTAAGAGAGAGTGAACGTAATGGTTCACTAACCCCCGCGTGTACACTTGTACGAGGAGCCATACTATGAGGAGGATGCATGTTTTGTGAGTGATCAATGGGGGGTTACTGGACCAACATCCAAGGGTTCAATCAGGACTATTAGCACTAAGGTAAGGGAAACCAAAGTCGGAAATATGGTAGAGATGCAACTATCAAAGACAACCGTGGAGGTTACTGTGATAGGAACAGGGGTCAAAATGTAGATTGGGGTCGCATAGAAGGCTTTAGGAATGGCCTTTATGTGGCACCTCAAAACCCGGACACAGGTACATGCAATTCAAGAATTCAAGAATTGAAGAGATGTTTGATTGCCTATTGAAGAAGGCTGAGACACAGGATGAGACCCTAAGGGGCATGAAAAAAGAGATCTCTAGTATCAATCAAAAGATAGAGTCTTATTCTCTGCCTATTAAATAACTTGTACAACAGTTTGGCCAAATTTTAATTCTGTTTAATCAGTGTTAGAAGGGTACACCGCCTAGCAACACAGTTCAAAATCCTAAGAATGAAGAGAAATGTATGGTAGTTATTATTAGGGGTGGCAAGAGCACCAATTGATCCTCCCGTACCGGGTGATGAGGAAGATATTCGTGAGAAGATGGTTGTAACAAAGTATGTGGATGAAGGAGATGATCATGGCAATAATGGGGGTGAGTGAAGCAGCTGAAGCACCACAGAAGTTTAAGCCCATTCCTAGGGCTCCTCCTTTTTTCCCTCAAAGAATCAACAAGAGATAGAGAGAAGGCAAGTTCAAGTAGTTTCTCTCCATGATTAGGAAGCTATCTATCAACATTCCTCTATTGATGCTTTGGAGAAAATGTCAGGATATGCAAAGTATATGAAGGACTTGGTCACCAAAAAGCGCACTATGAGTCAGGAGCTTTCTCAAGAGCTTCAACATTACAGTGCTTTTACTATGAAGTCCTTAGCTCAGAAGCGTAAAAATCCAGGTTCCTTTACTATACCTTGTACTATATGTGATGTGGAGTTCTCAAGGGCCCTATGTGATTTAGGTGCCAGTATAAAATTGATGCCCCTTGCAGTCTACAAGAAGCTTAGATTAGGAGCCCCTACTCCTATTAGCATGCGGTTGTTGATGGCAGATAGAATGGTGAAGATGCCCCTGGGGATACTCTACGATGTGTTGGTTAAGTGGAAAAATTCGTATTCCCTGCAGACTTTGTGTTTCTAGATTGTGAGGTTGACTTCGACGTTCCATTCACCTTGGGATGTCCATTCCTAGCAACTGTACGAGCTCTAGTGGATATTGAAACCTGTTAACTTAGGTTTAGATTGAATGATGAAGAACTTATCTTCGACATTCGTCAATCCATGAAGCATCCAGATGAGATGAAGAGTGCATTTTGGGCAATTGGTGAAGTCTGAATAAACAAGCTGCCTAAGTTATGCCGTGATAATAAATCGGGCGCTACTTAGGAGGTAACCCAAGGTTTTCGATTCAATTACATAGTTATAGGTTTATTTTCAGTTTTTGGATTCTTAGGTAGTTGTTTTGTTTATCTTTGTATGCAATTTTTGATAATGGGTTGGTTACATATAGGATGACAACATATTTTATGAAAAGTATACAGGTACAAGACTAAGATAGCAAATTTGGTTGAAAAGAGCATTAAGTTAAGTCTCTATGACTGGGTCTATGAGTCATAAAGTAGTTTATGACTCATACACCACCTCGTAAAGAATTCCAGTAAGCAGAAAAATTATGCACTCCAATCCACGAGCCAACTTTACGATTTATAGATCAAACTACGAGTCGTGAATGAGGTTCGTGAATCCTAAGTAAGTTCCTGAAATTTACTAAGTATGGAGGGTTCTATGGAATCATGACTTACGAGCTATAGAGCCATGTACGACTTGTAATCGGGGTTTCGTAGACCCAGGCCTAGTTAATTTTAAGATGACCTTGTAAAATAGCAAAATGAGGGGTCAAATTATTTTGACCCCTATTTGACCTAAATTGACTAAAATTTACCTAGCTTTCCCTACCCCTCTTCTGATCACCATGACCCATTTTTTGCCGAGAATCCGGAAACCCTAGGGTTTTGAGATCATTCACTCTCTCGCTTTTCTTCAAGTTAATCTCTACACTTAATAAGTTCTTGGTTTAATTTTAAACCATTAATTTGGTTTATTTATATACTGTCCTTATTAGTCGCTCTTTCTGTTCCCTTCCCTTCTTTTTGTCATATCTAGTTCTTTCTTGCTTATGGGTTTTGAGATGAGGGTTCACAGGAAATAGCCTCTCTACTTCTATGGTAGTGGTAAAGTTTGCGTACATTCTACCCTCCCCAGAACCCACTTGTGGAATTTTACTGTGTATGTTGTTGTTGTAATTTGCTTTATTTACTTGATTTATTTTAATATTGTGTAGGGCAAGGTGTTTAAACATGAAATCTTTGTTGAATTTCAATGTTGTTATATGAAATTGAGTTTCCATTGGTTGAATTAATTAATTGAATCCGTGATTGGGTATTTTGGCCTTGTGATTGTTAATTGTTGTGCCTATTGAACCATCTACCATGTTTTCTTGAATGATATTGAGTGATTTGTGTTTGTAGAATTAGTGGGCGATGGCATGGGTACATGCTTTTGTGTAAGTCGAATAGGATGGTTGGAACCATAGGATAATGCATGTTCAATCATTTTCAATGGGGTATGTATGTCTAAAACATATTGGGGGGAATGGTTGTGTGTGCTAATCTTTTGGGTGTGTTCTTGCTGCGCTGCTGATAGAATTAGTTATTAAAAATATCTTTTGGGATTTGTGTGATAGACTTAGAAACACAGGTGACTGAGATTTCTGGTTCATGAGAGGCTCTTACGACTCGTAGACCAGTCTACAAGTCCTAATTGACCACTGTTGAAAATTCTAGAAACTTAATGTTTCTGAGTATCAATCTGGCAAAACCTTCTACGAGTCATAGATTGCTTTACGACTAGTAGTATATAGGTCTCATAGACCTCTACCTGAATTTAATTACTCATTGAAATCTTCTATGACCCCGGTTTACGACTTGTAAACTACTTTACGAGTCATACCTAGCCTCGTAGACTTTTCCAATAACAAAAATTGTTTCGAATCCCTTGTCTACGAGAGCACATTAAAACTGGTAGTATCTCTACGACTCGTAAAGGTACTTTCATACAACCTATCTGCAAATGAACTCAGATAATATTTACATGCCATTTCTTGATTCTTGGGGCTAACCATGGTACATTTATGTCTATATTTCAGGTACTATGGCCCCAAAAGGTAGATATGCTGAGATTGAGGCTCTGAGGAGAAAGCTCAGGGATGAGCCTTCGATGTTGAGCCTTGAGATAACGAGTAGACCCCTCAGCTGAGTGAGTCATTAGAGATACTTGATGCCTAGCTGGACCCAAAGGCTTCTCGACTACAGACCAGGGTTGCTGCTAGAGCTTGGTAACCTTAGGCTTTCATTACTAGTCTTTCCCAGTTTGAATAGGCAGGCAGTGATTAGTGTAGGATGCCACAAATGGCTTTATGCGGAGGGGATTCCAGTTCTGAGGAGGGCTCTAAGGAAGGAGCAGATGCCGAGTCCTTCGTTGCACCATCATCATCATAAGCACCAGATGCCTTTGCTAACCAATAGTGCATCGAGGGCATTAAGACAATATATTTTGAGGTCATACAACTAAAGGAACAGGACAAGCTGGCCCATTCTATCTATGAGGAGCCCAAAGTTATTGTAGATGGACTTAGCCATGTCCTCAATCTCCAAGACCCGATGAGTAGATATGGGCTCCGTTGGCTGACATAGTCACTTGGACGATACTCCCCGATTATTGTGAGGGAGTTCTATGCATCTTATGTAGCCCCCATCTAGCATGCTCTTCCTAAGGGGAAGAAACCTCTCACTCAGCCCAGGCTGACAGATATAAGAGTGAGGGGTCGAAAGGTAGATATATCAAAGAAGACTATCTGTCATACTTTTTGGTCCTAAGTACCATTCCCCAGATCCACTATTGAGTTTGATCATCGAGTGGCAGACTTAGAACCCACTGATTATCAAGGATCCTGGGCATTGAGCCATATTTCTGTGATGGGTGGCCGAGTATAATGTAGAGTAGGGTCTGGAACCTACTTAGGTCACCACCTACATGGAACCTATCGCTAAGGATTCGCTAAGCTTTGTCGCTAAATTTTTGTGGGCTATTATTCGATCACACATCCGTCTAACCTTGGCAGATAATACTTTTACACCGGAGTATGCAATTTTAGTAACAACATCTTAACTACCGATGATATAGATTGGGCTTGCCTCATCTCCAAGCAAATACAAGAGGCCACACTGAAGAGGGCTACCTCGTTCCCTTTCTTGTGTTTAATCTACATACTCTACTTAGAGTCTCAGGTGGAGATTTTACACCAGCTGCACCAGTTAGTTGAGGCCCAACATAATTTGGAGCCCATCTTGATCAAGGCTGATGAGAACTTAATGGCACTCTGACGAGCACGAACCCCACCTATGCCAGAGATGTTCGCCCTAGCGCCACTTCCTAAGCGTTAAGATATTGACAGAACCACTACCGCTACTACTACTGAAGAGAGGCCATCGAGGCCCGAGGGAGTTGAGTAGAGGGGGTCCACTATTGGTGCTATTGCAGCAGAGGCCACTACTTTACAGACTCCTATAACATGCATGATCTCTATTCTGCCATTTTTATATTGACAATGGCGCAATGGTTATCACATGTTGAGGCCTAGTTGACTCAGATTTTTCAGCATATTAGGCCATAGGTCTAGTAGGCTATTGTAGACTCAGAGGGTCAGAGTCGTGCATTCACTATTGCTACCATTCTGGATCATATTTTCACCGTGAATACCCGCATCAATGCCCTAAAGAAGTGGGTGCAGAAGATATTTTCTAAGGCTAGCCCTTTAGATTTGTCAGCAATGTTGACAGAGATCGATCAACTCAGGCAGACTTGATAGCATCACTAGCCATACAAGTCACACTACCGGAGATGACTTCTAATATAGATGTTGGATTTATTTGCCTATGAGGAGCCTATAGAGACTTCCCTTGGAAGAGACCTTGCATAGGTGAGGAGCTAGAGGAGAGAAATGTACGTGCAAAGCTCTCAAAGGCTGAGGAGTTCGAGCTTTCCACGAGGAGATCGAGGCACGAGAAGGAGATGTGGCTAGCTCATGAATATGATCGATTAACGGGTATTGGCCCCTCCAAATAGAGTACCACTGCTGAGTAGACTAACCTGTAGGGATAGGGTGGCCAGAAGTAGCTAGAGATCGACACTTAGGCACCTAGGTATGTTTTTGACACCTTATATTCTATTTTTGCTTGATTTTGGGTATTAGGGAAAATGCACATCTTTTTTGATGGGGTGTGGGTAGTTATGGGCCTCAGTGAAGTCTAAGTCATTTATGGTCCATAACTACCCCAATTTTTGATCCTGAGGTTTTCTTACCTATGTTCTTTTTCCTCGTGGATATTTAATTTATGTTGAACCGGCATATTAAGGATGTTTAAATAATATTTGTAGCATATAGTACTCATACTTGTGGCGTATAACATGTTTTTCTATTTTTTTTTGAGAAATGATACTCACCAAAATTTTGATTAGTAGGTAGATAGTAGCCATGCATTTTAGTTGTTCGACAATATTTGTTCTGATAAGTGAGGGTAAATTGAGATAGATAGCATGATCTGTTAATCTTTTGTTGATAATGTATGCTTTGCCACCAGATTATGAGCTTATTTTACTAGATTAATGTATTTTGTGCGAATTCACAACTTGCCCTATTGCTCTAAGTTTAATTGTAGATTGAATGGATTAGGAAAGGATCTTAGACCTTTATTATGAAATAGTCCACTTTAGCCTAAAAATAACTAACCAAATGATGATATATCCCTTGTTCCAAATATTTGTGCCTTACATGCACCAATTCTTTCTAAACACCTAATTAACCTAGCCTTATATAGTGAAAAATCCTGAAAATGGCGCTAGTCATTCCTTGAGCATTGTGAAACCTTGACTGAAACAAAAAGCCTAAATTGAGGGTGGCTACAAAAAGTGGCCTTGGTTCGAGGAAGAGATAATGTGTACGTCACGACCCAAGCCTAGGGCCTAGTCATGACACGGCGCATGGGGAACCCGAAGGGACCCCGAGAAAGCCTATTGCATATTATTACACATCCTTAGTCACGAAAGCAATAAGTACAACAAGATATAGTAAATACAGAAAAATGGGGCTAACGGACAACTTTCATAACATAAACATCAAGAGTCAAGAGAGAGTAAAAGCTCATATCATAATTCAAAGCATCTCCAACAACACCTCTAAAACTTAGATACTTAACGGGAGCCAAGACAAGCTACTGAGATCATCCTCGTAGTCCACATATAGGTAAAAGAAAGATACTCTTAGAACATAGTATGAGATCATAAACATTATCCCCGAATTGGATGACTCACGAAAGAGCTTGAGAGATGTCGTACTAGCCACTTGGAGGTAGATGATCAAGTGGGGCTCCGGTTGCTACATTGTGACATCATGTAAGCATAGAGTATGCATTAGTATGTTGGAATGCACTAAGTATGTAGGATGCAATGCAACAAGTGATAACCACCATAAGCAAAATGCATAACATAGTTAATGGATGAGCATATAGCAAGATGACATGTAGGAATGATGCTTGAAGAAAAATCATGCTTATATAGAACATAATACATGTGTAAGGAGATAACATTGTTAGTGAATATACATGGCCTACCACCCCCTTGGAGAGGCGAATGAGGTATGAACCTCTCAATAGCTTGATAAGGTACAAACCTCTAAACATGGTTGATGAGGTTCAAACCCTCCAACAAGGTTGATGGAGTAACCCCCCCCCCCTAATAAGGTTGATAGACTACAAACCTCTCAATGTGGTTATCAAGGTAACACCTCGACATGGCATCATGAGCCTACTAACTCCTGAGCGAGGCGATCAAGGTAATAACCCCTCAACAAGGTTACCTAGGCCTACAACCCCCCGAGTGAGGCTCAGTCACTTCTCGACACTATAGAGATAATATCATCTACATTCTTTTCTTTATCATCATATGGTCATTCAACTCATAAGACATGCATTGGACCTTCAGTTCCTCAAGAAACTCATAACCGGACATTTTATCAAACACTTGGCGGGTGTGTAGTGCTAGTGTAACACCATGGAATTAAAGAGTGTAATCATGCTAGAAAATCCAATGTAAAACCATCAATAGATATTTGGTAATACCTACAAGAAATATACATCAAAACCCTTCATCAAATATCACAATAGAACTTAGATCTATAGCTCAAAAAATGCTAAACAACCATAATTTCATGAAACCACAACATAGTATGCAGTGGAATTCATAATAAGTAAGACCCATGAGTAAATCAACTTTAAATCATATAATTTTAAGTAAAAGAAAGCTTGGGTATCATCAGTGAAAGGAACCCATGAAAGAAATCAACATACCTTAGCTTTGGAGAATCCTTGAAGAAGATCGGAAATGGAGACTTGAAGCTTGAATGGGAACCTTAAAATCCGGATGAGTTTTGAGACTTGAAATTTGGAGATGAAATTTTATCTAAGTGTTTAAGAGAGTATTTGGGAATGTCTTGGATGATATGAGGGTGAAATAAGGCTATGTATAGCTATTTTAACGCATTGGAAGCTTTAGGTCCAAGACCCAAAAGCCTTGGATAGGACAAGAAAAACTGGACAAAATATATACTGAGGCGCGTCCTTGGCTCGTCATGCCAGGGGCGCAAAACCTCACTGGAAATCACATTTTTGCGATTTTTAAATTTTTCTATGGTTGCTCTTAAATCGGGGTTAGACCCGTATCCTACTTAATATGACCCCCTGAACAAGAATATGAAGTTAGATTTTTGATATCACACACAGATTTTGAGACATATGGAAATTACGATTTCGGGCACTTCCGACGCACATTTTCGGGCATTTTTTGGAGTCGTTTCAATATCTCCCACTTGGAAAAATTCGTCGGCAAAATGTTAAAGAAACGTACATAAGAAGAGTAATTATGAATAAATCAGCCCCAACAAGAATGCAACAAAAAACTTAAACATCATTTTCAAAATCTCTACATAAGTGAAAAAATCACCATGATCTTTATCAATATAAATAGGAATGCATACAAATGACTTAGGGGATGGAACATGAGACATGAAATCACATAGTAAACTTAGAATTAGTACCTTAGGATTGAGTAGGATGGAAAATATAAGCGTATCACTTTTGCATATCTGCTTTAGACTCCGAAGTAGCACTCCAAAGGACCTTAAGAGAAGCAACATCCTTGTTCCTCAACCTTTTCACTTTTTAATCCAAGATCTCTACTGTAATATTTTCATATGACAAGTTGTCTTCAACTACCCCTAGAACATCAAGAGGCACAGTATCATTAGGATCACCCACACACTTCCTCAACATAGACACATGAAAGACCGGATAAACCAATTCCATTTCACTAGGCAAATCCAACTCGTAGGCCAACTTACCAATCCTCACGATCACCCTATAAGGACCTAAATATATAGGACTTAACATTCCCATTTTACCTAAATAAACCACACCCTTCATGGGTGACACCGTCAAATAGACCCAATCACCAACCTTAAACTCAAGCTCCCTCCTCCTCACATTGGCATAAGACTTTTCGCTCCTTTGGCCTATTTTCAACCTTTCTTTAATCATACTTACCTTATCCAGCATCAATAACCAGATCCGGACCCAACAAAGCCATCTCTCTAACTTCAAACCACCCAACCAGTGATCTACAATGTCTACCATAGAGGGCTTCCAAAGGAGCCATTTCGATGCAAGAATGGTAGCTATTGTTATATAAAAACTCAATCAATGGAAGATGATCATCCTAACTATGCTTAAGCTCCAATACACAAGCCCTAAGCATGTCCTCAAGTGTTTGGATAGTTCTTTTGGCTTGGCCATCCGTTTGAGGGTGAAAAGTCATACAAATCTTTACCTTGGTATGATGACCTTTTTGGAAGGACCACAAAAAGTGTGAAGTGAATTGTGCACCATGATCTGATATGATGGACAAAGGAACCCCGTGCAACCTCACCAAGTCATGAATGTACAACCCAACATATTCTTCAGCTCCATATGTAGTCTTAACCAGTAGAAGTGAGTCGATTTTGTCATCCTATCAACCACAACCAAAATGGAATCAAAACCCTTTCTATTCTTGGGCAACCCAACCACAAAATCCATATTTATCTCTTCCCACTTCCAAGTAGGAATCTCTATGTCTTGGGTTAGGCCACCCGACCTTTGCTGTTCGGCTTTGACATGTTGGAAACTATTGCAACCGGATACAAATTTGGCGATGTCCCTCTTCATGCCACCCCACCAATATAGCTCTCTCAAATCTCTATAAATCTTAGTAGACCCAGGGCAAATAGAGTAAGAAGAACCATGAGCCTCATCAAGAATCTCTTCCTTTGGGACATCAACAAAAGGCACACACAACCTACCTTAGTATCTAAGGGAACCATCTTCCCCTTGGGAGAAAACCTCTACCTTACCATCTTTTACCCATACCTTCAATTCTAACAAAGCGGCGTCAAGATCTTGCTCAGCTTTTACCCACTAAAACAATGAAGATTTAGAACTATCAACACCACCACCACCACCACCATCATCGTCTTCCAACCTAACTCCCAATCTAGCCAACCGATGGACCTCCCTAGCTACCCCTTTGCCACCATCATCAACATAAGCTAGGCTACCCATAGACACCCTACTCAAGGCATCTATTACCATATTACCTTTACTGAGATGATAATGCAAACTCATATTGTAGTCCTTAAGAAGTTTTTACAGCCTTATTTGTCTCAAGTTGAGATCTTTTTGAGTAAGGACATATTGGAGGGTCTTACGATCAGTGAACACATCAACAAGCACCCCATACAAATAGTTACGCTAAATTTTCAAAGCAAAGACCACGGCGGCTAACTCTAGATCATGGGTAGAATAATTCTTTTCATGCACTTTGAGTTGTCTAGAAGCATAGGCTATCATCTTTCCATTTTGCATCAATGCACAACCCAAACCAACTAGGAAGCATAAAAATACACAACAAATTCCTCTAGCCCGTCGGGTAGTGACAATATAGGAATAGACACAAGCCTATCTTTCAATGTTTGGAAACTCCTTTTATACTCATCGGACCACACAAATTTGGCTTTCTTTTGAGTCCACTTTGTCATTGGAGAGGTAATAGAAGAGAACCCATTCACAAACCTCCTATAGTAACCCGTTAAGCCTAAGAAGCTCCTAATATCCAACGGGGTCAATGGTCTGGGAAAATTTCTAATCACATCCATCTTTTTAAGATCCACCTTAATACTATCCCCCGACACCACATGTCCTAAGAAGGAAATTTCCTTTAACTTAAATTCACACTTCTCATATTTAGCATACAACTTCTCTTTCCTTAACCTTTGCCACACCACCCTCAAATGACCCATATGCTCTTTCTTACTATACGAATAGATCAAATATCATCAATGAAGACCACAACACATGAATCAATATAGGGTTTAAAAACCTTATTCATAAGATCCATGAAGATATCTGGTACATTGGTCAACCCAAAAGACATCACAACAAACTCAAAATGTACAAACCTAGTCCGGAAGGCCATCTTAGGAATATCACACTCCCTCACCTTCACTTGATGATACTCGGACCGGAGATCAATCTTAGATAAGTGGTTGGCCCTTTGCAATTAGTTAAACCAATCATCAATCCTTGGAAAAGGATACCTATTCTTGATGGTGACCCTATTAAGTTGCCGGTACTAAATATACATTCTAAGAGACCTATCCTTCTTCTTCATAAACAACACTAGTTCACCCCAAGATGATTGACTAAGCCTAATAAAACCCTTCTCCAACAAGTCCCTCAATTGCTCCTTCAACTCCTTCATCTCCGTCGGGGCATATGGTAAGGCGGAATAGAAATGTGTTGAGTATCGGGAAGGAGGTCTATACCATAATCTATCTCCCTTTCAGGAGGAACACCGGGGAGATCATTTGGGAAGACATCAAGGAACTCCTTTACAACCAAAACTGACTTTATAGAAGGGAGTTTAGACTCCATATCCCTAATCCTCACAAGATGATGAAGACACCCCTTAGAGATCAACTTACGGGCTTTAATGCCAGAAATGAATCTACCTTTGACCACCACATCATAACTTTCCCACTCAAGAACGGGTTCATTTGGAAATTGGAATTTGATCATACGAGTTCTATAATCAATAGAGGCATAGAATGCATGCAACCAATCTATCCCAAGAATCACAGCAAAATCAACCATATCTAACTCAACAATATCCTAAGGCAATATTTTATTTAAGATACAGATAGAACAATTTCTATAGACCTTTCTAGTAACAATAGATGCCCTAATAGGAGTAGACACCTGATATGACTCACACAATAATTCGGGCTGAATATGAAACTTTTTGGCAACAAAGGGGGTAACAAAAGAAAGAGTGGCGCTCGGATCAATCAAAACATACACATTAAAATTTAAAACTTTTAACATACCGATAACAACATTGTGCACCTCATCAACCCCTTACCTCCCATAGAAAGCATAAAACCAATTGTGCCTTGGGGCACCATCCTGTCGGCCATCTCTCCCCAAAGGAACCTTATTAGTACATTGTGGATGAACCTCCTTACCCTTGTTGCGATTTTGAGGGCAATCCATCGCATTATGCCCAACTTCCCCATAACCATAACATGCATTAGTATCCCTCACGCATGGACCATGATGAACCCTACCACATTTTTGACACCCACCATTAGGAGCCATATCTCCAACACCTTGGGCCCTTGGAAAGTCATTAGAAACTATCCTTTCAAATGCATGAGAAGACCCTTGGCCTTGATGGAATCGACCACGCTTTTGACTGTCAAACTTCCCCTCAAAACAGGCCCTCATGGCCTCTTAACCCTTCCTCTTCCTCAACTTCTCCTCCTCCATTTACTCATCATAGGTCATCAACCGAGATAAATCCATGTCAATAATCAATATGGCAGACTGGTATTCCTCACTCATAAAATAGAAAACACCCATCACAAACTAGTTCATTCTAGACTTTAGGTCGAAAATCAAGTGAGGGGCATATTTAGAGGGTTGAGTGAACTCGAAGGAATACTCCCTCACACTTATAGACCTTTGTATCTAATTCATAAACTCCACCAACTTGGATTCCCTAAGCTCAAGAGGGATGAACTGATTAAGAAAAGACGCCTTGAACTCCTCCCAAAGTACCACATTGTTGATTCCCTTCTCCTCCTTTCATTGGTTGTACCATATTTGTACGACCCCTTTGAGTTGGCAAGCTACCAACTTTGCCTTCTCTTCTGATCTAACACCCATGATAACGAAAACCTTGTAGACCTCATCGATGAACTCTTGAGGGTCCTCATCTATAACACCCCACACCTTACAATACTAGTACAATGCAAATGAAACATGACATGGGTTAGTCAAATTAGTGCTAACTTTTAAAAGTGCTTGAATCTCGTATTAATGGGCTATATGTGTGACTACCGCTTAAGAGGGTCGAGTGTATACATGTTTTGTGTCGAATTGAGGAGATTATGACCTTAAATGAAGTGAGAGAATTGAGGTTCTTATAGGACTTAGTAAGCTAACAGGTGAGTCACCTACTTTCTTAGCTTAAATTTGTTAGTTAAACGGAGACGAGGCTCGACGTTGAATTTGTCTAAGTTCGATTATGAATAAAGTCCATGTTAAGGGTGTAAATTTAGCCCATGTTTTAGCATCATAAATGGACTTTATGATCATCCCAAGAAGGATATTAAAAGGGCCCTAAGACATCACATGTTCTTGGATACTTTGGGCCCAACCCAAGTGAAAAAGAAAGCTGAAAAAAATAGGCAGCCAAGCCCATCAACTTGGAGACCCATTTAGGAACAATTTTGAGGGCCAAGCTGGTGGATAAGCAACTTAATAATATGTGGATTAAGGTGGTAAAAAGGGCAAGATAAGGTCAGTATAAGAGCTCTTTATAAAGGGCTCTAAAGCAGCTCCACAAGTCATTGATCACTTGAACTCACAAAAAAAAAAAAAACAGATTTGTTTTCAAAGTTCTCTCAACTTTTCTTCACCTTGTAAATCAGCTAAACAACTCTACTAGGGTTCTTGTTGAAGCCCTACACCTTGAAGTAAGTGGTAAGTAAGTTTACACATATATTTAATATTGTTTCTTATGAAAAACAAGAAGGATATGCTAGTATGTTTGTGCTAGAAAATCTGGACAGATGCTGTTTTGAAAGTTGCTGCACATTTTCCTTTTGTTTTAGTGACTTATCTATGATTTGTTTTCTATATTATAAAGAGAATTTGATATTCTTAACATGGCTTGAGTTATTAACATCACCCAAAGATTGCTTCCCTGATTTTGGTTTCACTTACCAAGCGCATTTTATTGTGTTATTTTGCGTGGAATGTCGATTGGAACTTGTGGGCTCTTGGATGGAAGGTTAATAGCTCACGTACTTCATGACTTGATGGGTGCTATTATAGGACTATTTTATGACTGTTTATTTGTATAAATTTTACTGGAATAGTTTGGTTATAGTTGGAATAGGTTTAGAATTGTCGACGTCGAAATGTAGCGAAGGAAGGTAAAGTTATGCTGTCCATTTTTAGGTTGTGTAAAATTATTATGTGTTGTGTTTTGTGGGCTATTATAAGACTGTCAAGAGTCTTAAACAAGATGTATATGACATGTATATGAGAACGGTTGTTCAAAAATACGGTTATAGGTGAAAAGGTTGAAGAAACACCTTGTTGTCGCTAATTAAATGCTTGCTGCCCATGTGTTATTTTGTTATGTATTTGGGCTGCCAAGATGTGTCGATTGGCTGCTAATGCTAGTTTTATCCCTTACTATGTTGTTGATAAGTATTTGGAGGAAAGGAAGGTTATTTTGAGATAGTAACAAGGTCAGACAATGAGGTATATAAGGCTACTTGATTTCGTATCACTTGGCATGAAGCATAGATTTCTCCTTGGTACATAAAGGCATTCGCCAACTTTGACCCAACTATTAACCATGTCTCCATTCTTTGACATGTTCACATAATTCTATACATAGACACTTTCAAATCTGCATACACGCTTGTAAACCAAGTTACATGAGTTCTTGTTACTAGATAAAGTTCACGAGTTGTTTCATTTCATACGCATTTTATTATTTATGTAACGTGCCCTCTTTCATTATCATGTTGTCTTATATGATTATCTACATGTCATATGCTACATATACAGTCTTACAGTTTCAATATTATGACCACCAAAAGAATCATCTCAAAGGTAATTAAAATATACAGTATACAGTTTTTGATAGGTGGTAGCCCAAGGAATGGAAGTAACACCTAGCCAAGGACGATCCTATCACGGGGGGTAGCCCGAGGGGTTAAGCAAGAACCTAGCCAGGGATGAACCTGATACAGTTCATCACTGACTACTTGGTCATTTCTTTTACAACTATGCACAGATTTTACAGTAAAGGTAAAGTAAAATAAATAACATAAAGTACATGATCCCACAATGTAACTAAAGGTGGTCTCTTGTGTTAAACCAGTGTACTATTTCATTTGAGTTGTTACTTGATATACAGTGTATCCTACCTTACATACTTAATACAGTATCTCGTACTGATGTCCCTTATGGGGGACCTGCATTTCATGCTGCAGGTACAGGTGCTAGTAGATCTCCCCAGTAGGAGTACATGACATTCAACTGTGGTTATCAAGCTCTAAGTTGCTTCGAGGCTTTGTGTATGTCTAGAGCTTATATGTTTATATTATACAGCTAGTTGAGGCGAGGCCTGTCCCAACCCTTATCAGATTTTTTTTCTTATCTAGAGGCTTTGTAGACCATGAAAAGTAAAGTATGGACATGTCTCGTACTTTAAATACCGTGACCCCAATGGCCTAGTCATATGCATTTTCCCTTTTGGCTTATTATCACTATTTATTTTTTTAAAGGCATGTCAAATGTAGAAACCCCTTATAATATGTATAGAAAGCGCATAGTTACAGGTTGGTTCTCCCAAGCCTTATCGGCAACGGGTGCCAGTCCACCCTAGCAGGACTTTAGGGCGTGACATCATCTATCTTTCACCCATAGAATTACGGAGGATTCATCCTCATGAAGTCTCTCACCAAAGATGCCATTGTATGAGCATGAGGGGCTTGATCCCCTTCATTTGCTTGATTAGCCACAACATGTGCATGCAAGGTGAGAGCCTCCTAGAGCTCACCATGAGCCAATTGTTGCTCAGGGGGCTCTTCTTCCTCTTATGTTAGGCATGATCTAGCATAACAAAGAACAATTGTTAGGAGGGAAAAAACTTATTTCAACTCTGTAGCACGACTTAGAACATGAAGAAGAGAAACATTTCCTAAAACACCTCGTAGCCTCTTACTCATAGTTATGCTACAAAACACAACCATGAATAATACTCTAATTGATGTGGTGTGTTGGACTTCGAGGATCTAACAACCTAGTGCTCTCATACCATGTTTGTCACGATCCAAGCCTAGGGACTAGATGTGCCACGACACATGGGGAACCCGAAAGGACCCCAAGCAAGCCTCTTAAATATCATTACACATCCTTGATCGCGAAAGCAATAAAGTATAGCAAGATATAGAAAATAGGGATAAACGGGGCTAAGGGAAAACTTTCATAACATAAACATTAAGAGTCAAGAGAGAGTCAAAGCTCTTAGCATATTTCAAAGCATGTCCAACAACACCTTCAAAACTTAGATACTTAGTGGGGGCCAAGACAAGCTATCAGACTCGCCCTCATAGTCAACATATACATAAAAGAAAGATAGTCTTAGAACATAGCATGAGATCATAAACATCATCCCCGAATTGGAGGACTCACCAAAGAGCTTGAGAGATATCGTACTAGCCACATGGAAGAGGATGATGAAGTGGGCCTCTAGTTCCTATATGGTGGCATCATGTAGATATACGCTAGTACATTTGAAAGTACTAAGTGTACAGGATGCAATGTAACAAGTGAAAAGCAACATAAGCAAAATACATAACATAGGCAATTGATATAGCAAGATGGCATCTAAGAATGATGCTTGAAGAAAAAAATTATACTTATATAGAACATAATACATGTGTAAGGAGAGACCATTGTTAGTGATATCCAAGGCCTACCACCCCTTTGGAGAGGTGAATGAGGTACGAACCTCTCAATAGGTTGATGAGGTACAAACACCTCAACATAGTTGATGGAGTACAAACCCCCTCCCCCCCTCCCCCTGATGAGGTTGACAAAGTACAAAGCCCCCAATGAGGTTATCAAGTTACAAACCCGTCGACATGGTTGCACGGGCCTACCACCTCCCGAGCGAGGCGATCAAGGTACAAACCCCTCAAAAAGGTTACCCGGCCCTACAACCCCCTATGTGAGGCTTGGTAAATTCCCAACACTATAGAGATAATATCATATTCATATATTTCTTTCATCAACATATAGTCATTCAACTCATAAGATATTCATTGGACCTTCAATTCCTAAAAAAACTCATAACCGGACATTTTATCAAACTCTTGGTTGGTGTGTAGTGCTAATGTAAAATCATGTTATTCAAGAGTGTAATCATGCTAGAAAATCTAAGGTAGAACCATCAACAAATAGTTGGTAACACCCTCAATCAATATACATCAAATCCTTTTATAAAATATCACAATAGAACCTAGATCCATAGTTTTAAACATGATGAAAGAACCACAATTTCATGAAATCCCAACATAATGTTAAGTGGAATTCATAATAAGTAAGAACCATGAGTAAATTAACTTTAAATCATTCAATTTAAGAAAAAGAAATCTTGGGTATCATGGGAGAAAGGAATCCATGAAAGAAAGCCACATATCTTAGATTTCGAGAATCTTTGAAGAAGATTGGAGATGGAGACTTGAAGCTTGAATGAGAACCTTAGAATTTGGATGAGTTTTGAGACTTGAAATTTAGAGATGAAATATAGTCTAAGTGTTTGAGAGACTATTTAGGAATGTGTTGGATGATATGAGGGCAAAAAAAAGATTAGTATAGGTACTTTCACACATAGGAAGGTTTAGGCGTAAGATTAAAAAGCCTCAGATCGAACAAGAAAAACTATGCAAAAATTATACTGAGGCGCACCTCTGGCGCAACACCTCACTGGAAATTTCATTTTCGTGATTCTCAAATTTTTTAATGGTTGCTCTAAAATCGTAGTTAGTCCCATATCCCACTCAATTTGACCCTCGGAATAAGAATATGAAGTCTGATTTTCTATATCGCATACGAATTTTGAGATATATGGAAATTACGATTCTAGACACTTTTGAGGTATATTTTCAGACACTTTTTGGGGTCATTTCAGCGTACTCCACCACAGGTTAAAAGCCTAAGCTGAGGGTGGCTGGTGTAAGGGAAAAGGCACAAAAATAAAGGGGTGACTTAGGAAGGAGGAGAAAAAGAAGAAAATCATGTACCAGGTGCAAGAAAAAAAAGATGCCTTAGATTGAGCTACAAGCAATAAGAATGATAAAAACATGGCAAAAAGCTGAAAAATGAAAAGAAAGCATCCAAAAGAGCGTGAATAAGGAAAAAGGGAGAATATAGTGAAAATGACAAAGTTGGTGGGGCAAATGTGTAGAAAAATGCAGTTTCAAGGAGGGCCTTAAGTAACTATTTTCCTATGTTACAAGCTTAGAAAGTCCTAAAATGATCCTAGTCTAGTTAATTAAAGGTCTGAGTCATGAGTATTGTGGGAAACATATGGTATTAGTCATTATGATTAAATATCTTTTGTAAGAGTGAGTGTTTTTTACACAATCCCAAGGTTAAACATGAAATCATCATTGAGTGTCAAATATTGGACTTCTTTCTGTGAGGGCACTTGCATTGCATTCTCAGTATTTGACTTATTCAGTGATTATGGACTGTTGATAGCCCTTTGCTTGTCATTGTTGTGTTGTCACATGCACCAATTCGCATTGGTTTGCTAAATAACTATCTGATCCTATGTTGAGAAAATGGTGTGGGCATCTGAGTTTGAGATGTATATGATGTATGCCATTGAGTTAAGGTCTGTGTATTACGGTATACTCTATATAAATTGAGTCATCACCCGAGAACAAGAAACAATTTCAAGTTGAGGGTGTTGATGTGCTACCAAAATATAACTCATTTGATACTTAAAACTATGATTTTTTATGTTCTCAATGCGATATGTGTGGGTCTTATCTGCTTTTATGTTTAGATTTGTAGGAATACAGGGTGGCGTTGATTTGAGTTAAAATTGTAGAAGATTAGTGATTTTTGATGATTTATGAGACCCTCTACGGATTGTAGAGCATTCTATGATCGTAGATGAAGTTTTATGAGAAATTCTAATGAGGGATGAATTCTTAAGATCAGCTCAACGTGATATGCATACTAGTCATAGAGCATTCTACGAGTCGTATTGATGGGTTTCATGAGGATTTCTAGTAAGGCACAACTTGATGAAGTGGAAGTCTACGAACATACTATAGGAGATATAGATTAGTTTATTAGTCTTAAAGTAGGTCATCGAAGAGAAGTCCAAAATACCAAGAGATGATTACGAGACCCCGACTACGAGTCGTAGAAGACACTACAAGTCGTAGAGACTTTTCGTGCAGTTTTCCTATCAGTTTTTCTATTTTATTTAGGGCTTGATTGTAATTACTGTAAATTAGACTTTTAGGTTATTTTTCAAGAGAGGATGTTATTATTCAGTACTTTTAGGGTTTGTACATGGAGAACTCAATACTTCGGAGAGAAGATTGTGAGAAAGCACTTGTGGGTAAATTTGATCTTGAAGCTTGTGATTCTCATTCTTCTTCGATTTGCCTTCTTTCGATTCAGTTGTGTGAGTGGTTAATTATGTCGTCTCACTTCATAAATTCTTCATCTAAACATAGCATGAATAGCTAAATCCACAACTTAGGGTTGGGCGAACCATGAAGAACTAACAAAGTAAACTTGGGTAATGTACAATTCTTGGATTGGTTATATACATATATTAGTCAATTCTGTTCATTTTTCATGTTTTTTTATGGTGACCAAAATTAGAACCTGTCTAGTATTACTCACTAGACCAAGGTAGTAATGAATCGGAAAAGAGATTGATAGGATTTGATTGATGTGTTCTCATCTAATCAACCAAACTGGGCCAACGGGAGGTGGTACTGTGTCTTATAGGTAATAGTTTGTAATGAACACTATGGAGATGGGCTAAGTCGCATATAAAATTCACCTCTTACCTTTCCTAAGGGCTCGGTGAACTTAAATCACCATCCTGTATGCTATACACTATATAGGAATTAGGTTATCTAGTGATACTAACTTGGGAAATCATTGGGAACACAATACCCTAGTTGCTCTCTATTAATGATTGTCTCTCGTCATAGTTAGTTTAGTTTACTTTCTGATTGATTATTGCAAATCCCCTCTCTTTCGGGGAATTGAGTTAGTTAACTACTTGGATTACTTATTGTTCAATTTGTCTTGAGTCTATGTATTCTCTTTGGGTTCGACTTAACCTTGTTTAAGTTTTATATCCTGACAATGACTGCTTTATCCTCAAAAAAGGAGGTGCACCTTGGGTGACATCATGCTTCCTATGCCTCCTTTAATTGTAGAACATGTAGGATCAGATTCCAATTCCCTATGGAGATAGTTCTTGAATAGGAAGGTAGCAACTTTTTATGTAGGGGTCGATTCATTTCTTTTGTTAAGGACCCCAAGTTGATTTTCAAATGTTGTATCTATCGATTGGTGAGGGTCAAAGATATCTCTTCCAAAGTTCCTTTTCCTGAGTCGATTCTTATTGTAAGTGAGTTCCCTGATATCTTCCTAGATGAGTTTCTGGGTGTCTCTCAAGAGGGAGATAGACTTTAGAGTAGATCTTTTTCCCGATACCCAACCTATCTTAATTTCTCCTTATATAATGACTCCCGCAGAATTGGAAGAGTTGAAGGAGTAACTAAAGGATTTATTGGAGAAGGGTTTTATCAATCCTAGTCGATCTCCATGGGGTGCCCCGGTGTTATTTGTAAGAATGAAGGATGGGTCACTTCGTATGTGCATTGATTACTAACTTAATAGGGTCACCATCAAGAGTAAGTATCCTCTCCAGAGGATAGATGATTTGTTTGATCAACTACAAGGGGCCACTCATCTCTCCAAGATTGACTTAAGATTCAATTATCACCAATTTAGGGTGGGAAGAAATGACATCCCTAAGACTGCTTACCGAACTAGGTATGGTAATTTCTAATTTGTGGTGATTTTCTTTGGCCTCACTAATGTACCAGTGATATTTTGGACCTCAAGAACAAGGTGTTCAAGCCTTACCTCGATATGTTAATTACTGGTGTTTATCGATGATATCCTTACCTATTCTCAAGTTGAGCAAGAGCACATAGAGCACTTGAGGGTAGTATTGCAAACCCTGAGGGAATAGAAGCTCTACGAAAAGTTTGACAAGTTCGAGTTTTGGCTAGATGAGGTTGCCTTCCCTGTGTATGTGGTATCTAGAAAGGGCATCAAAGTTGATCCTAAAAAGTTTGAAGCGGTAAAAAACTGGCCAAAGTCATTGACTCCCACTCATATGTTGAGTTTCTTGGGTTTAGCTGATTACTATAGATAGTTTGTGCAAGACTTTTCAAAAATTTCATCTCTACTCACCAAGCTAACTAAGAAAAAGGCTAAGTTTGTATGTACTAATAAATGTAATAGGAGTTTGTTCATCTGGAAGGACTAGTTGACTTCATCTCCTATATTGATATTTCCAGAAGGGAGTGATGGGTTCATCATGTATTGTGATGCATCATTGATTGGGTTGGGTTATGTGCTGATGCAAAATGGTGAAGTGATTGCCTATGCTTCAAGACACTTGAACGTGCATGAGAAGAATTACCTAACTCATGATCTTGAGCATGCAACGGTGGTGTTTGCCTTAGAGATTTGGTGACATTACTTGTATGGAGTCCATGTGGATGTTTTTCCTGACCATAAGAGTCTCCAACATGTGTTCACTTAAAAGGATCTCTATTTGAAGCAGCGAAGGTAATTAGAGTTGCTAAATGATTATGATATGAGTGTGAAGTACTACTTCGGAAAAGCCAATTTGATAGCCAACACCTTTAGTAGGATTTCCATAGGTACCATGTCCCATATATAAGATGATGGAAAAAGGAAGTTGGTTAAATATGTTCATAGGTTGGAGAGGTTGGGAGTAATACTGAGTGAGTTCGGAAATGGTTGCGCAATGGTTCTTCATGGGTCAGCATCTTCTTTGATTGATGAGGTTAAGGCCAAACAAGATTTTTATCCCACTTTGGTTGAGATAAAAACTTTGGTGAAAGATGCAAAGGTAGAGGTCCTCTCATTGGGAGAAGATGATGCACTCCAATATCAAGGGAGGTTATATGTACCCAATGATGACAAGCTGAAGAACTTGATCATGCAAGAAGCCCATAACTCTTCATATTCCATTCATTATGGCACTACAAAAATGTATAGAGTCTTGAAGGATATTTCGTGGTGGAATGGGATGAAAAAGGACATTGATCAATTTGTGTCTAAATGGGCCAATTGTCGGTAGGCAAAAGCTGAACACCAAAGGCCGGGTAGCCTAGTCCAAGATATTGATAAACCTGCTTGGAAGTGGGAAGAGATCAATATGGACTTTGTAGTTGGGTTTCCAAGGACCAAAAAACTCTTTGACTCTATATGGGTGATGGTTGACCATATGAAGAAGTTAGCTCATTTCTTGCCGGTCAAAACTACACTCATTGCTGACAACTATGCTCACTTTTATATCCGAGAGCTGGTGAAGTTTTATGGAATTCTCTTACCCATTTTATCGGATCATTAGTTCAACTCACTTGTTACTTTGGAAGTCCTTCCAAAGAGGACTTGCCACTAGAGTGAAGATGAGTACAAATTTTCTTCTTCAAACCGATGGTCAAGCTGAAACAACTATTTAAACTTTGGAAGCTATGTTGAGAGATTGCATGTTGGAATTCAAGGGAAGGTAGGATGACCATTTGCCACTTATCAAATCTGCCTATGACAACAGTTTTCACACGAGCTTTGGGATTAAACCATTCAAAGCTTTGTATAGTAGACGATGTAGATTACCTATTGGATGGTTTGAAGTTGATGAGGTAACATGAATACGACCAGACTTGGTGACGAATTCTATAGATAAAGTTAAAAGCATAAAGGAGAAATTGCAAGTAGTCCAATGTTAACAAAAGTCCTATTCGAATGTGAGAAGAAGGGAACTTCAGTTCTAAGTTGGTGATAGGGTCTATTTGAATGTATCTCCAATGAAAAGTGTTCTCCTATTCAGTAAGAAAGAAAAATTGAGCCCTAGATATATGGGGACTCATAAGATAGTGAGGAAAGTGGGGAAAGTAGCATATAAGGTGGATCTACTCAACGAGTTGCACTTGATTCATCTGGTCTTGCATGTATTGATGTTGAGGAATTCACAGGTGAACCAAGAACCATAATTTCTTTCCATGATGTGAAAATTGAAGAGGATTTGAATTATGAAGAGGTACTGGTTGAAATCCTAGATCAACAAGTGAAGAAGCTACGAAATAAGGAAGTTACATATGTCAAGGTACTTTGGAAGAACCAATAAGTCGAGGGTGCTACTGGGAAGTGGAAGCAGATATCATGATGTGCTATCCATATCTATTCCACTATACTCAAGCCTAAGTTTCTAAGAAATCTCTTTCAATACATCAAGTCTCATTCATTTTAACTTCTCATGATGTATTTACTTATTTTAATGTTTGACAGACTATTTTGAGACATGTTTACAAGTATGAAATCTGAAACTTTTGAGAAATGTGTTTGACTTGTAATTTTGCATTCATACTAGGCTATTAGCTGCTAGTTTAATCAATATAGCCTGCCTTTATCTACATCAGGGATGAATGATCCCAAGAGGGAGATATTATAATGACATCCAATTTTGGAGCCATGAGTATAGAAAAGTTGGCCTGAAAAATAGCTGAGACCTGGTTTACGAGGTAATTCATAGCTTATTGATTGTTATATTGTCTGTACGATCAGTTCTTATACATAGGACATCAGGAAAGGGAAACGTTTCGATGTGTGCGGTAACCCATGGACCAAGAAGCAACCGATAATGTATTTCATGGCTCATGGATTGGTTCGTGAGTGGAATCCCATACATGAAGAAAAATATTAGTTTTTAGGAATGTGATTTACAAGTTATCAGATGGCCCATGGAAGGAATTCAACCTATATAAGGTTTCATATAAAGAGGTTAGGTATAAGGTGAAAATTTGATAAGTGAGGAAGGACTCAATGAGATTTAGCACCAACCATAAGTAATTGTACGGCTCATCCTATTTGTCTGGTTTCTAATTCAATAAAAGTCATATTTCAAAATTCTCAGGTGAGACATCAGATGAAAGGACTTATGGTCCGTAAGCCAATTTATGGTCAATAGTTGGGGTCTCATAAGTAGCATTTGATAGTTTTTAATGAGGGGAAATTCGGTCATTCCCATCAATTCTAATTCAAAACCTTATCATTTTGGGGATAGAAAAGGGACCTATAATGACCCTTAAGCCATAATTTCCTTAATTCTATAATCCTAAATTCTCTAAGGCAAAAGAGGTTCTCACGAACTCCTAAGAACAAGCTAGGGTTTCCCAAGTTTCTTCCTTAAGACTTCAATTATGATTCTCTCTAGTTTCTCAGCTATGTGAGTTGAGTTATGGGATCAGTTCACCCATGAAGTTTCCTATTATGCATTTTACTTTTCTTTAAGTTCCTAAATTCTAATGCATGTTTATGATGATTTTATGGTTCCTATGCTACTATAAGATAGTCATGAAGTTCAATGACTATTTTGCTAAGTAAATGTACATATATTTTGAAGTGTGATGTTTATTCTAAGATAGGTTTTGATATGATTAAGGTTGGGTAATTTCTATGTTCCTTTTTAAAGAGATGTCTTAAGATTATGCGATTTATGATTGTTCCATACATCAAATAATCCCACCTTATTTTTCAAAGAATGTTTTTATGAATTATAACTTTGATTAGGGCATTGATGAAGAGCTTCAAAGTTAAAGTTTATCAAAGGCATACGTATGATTATCATTGTCCTAAAATATGTTTAAGAAAGATTTCTCAATTTGAGCTGCTCCTATGATAGCACTTATGATTCTAAGAGTATGTTTTAAAAGATTTCTGTGGGATGACATAGTGATGTACTGCCAAAATACAACACATTTGATATCCAAAACAAGGGATTTTGTGAGTTCTTAATGCGGTTTTTTATGGTTTTTTGTATTGATCTTGCAGAAAAGTTAGGTTGGCATGATTTCGAAGAAAAGTTATAGATTTTGCTGAATCATATGACATACGAGCTTACCTACGAGTCGTAGCCCAAGCTATGAGTCGTAGGGTGTGTCGTAACAAGAAACAGAGATCGAAAACTCTAAAAATCTATTAAGTGAAGGTAAACCCTATGAGCCCATCCTACGAGTCGTAAGTTGCACTATGACTCATGCAGGTGGACTCATAGCAAGAATTAGAGAGCCAAAATATTGGATCAAAAACTGAAGGACTAGACTAGGAGAGTAGCATACAAGTTGTAGCCCGACCAATTACTCATAATAGTGGGTTGTAATAGTCAAATACAAAATTCCAAGTGCTAACTACAATACCCCAATTACGACTTGTATATCACCCTACGAGTCATACCTGTACAATGTACATACTGCCAGCTATCTTTTCTGTATAATTTTTATTGTTAAATTTGTAAACACTATATATACTTTATATGAGTGTTTATTTAGAGGGAGACCTGACATTCACAGCTACTTGTAAATATTCTAGGAGCATTTTCAAGGTTTAGAGTAGATTTTTATCTTTAATTTTGAAGACCAACTTTTGGGGAATTGAAAACCTGCATTGTACTCATTTTCCATTAATCCAAGCTTGTGGTTTTCAACTTGAAGGTGTTCTTGCTTTTCATTTCTTTGGGTGACCTTTCAACTATGTCATTTATTTGCATTATAGTTGATTTTACCTTAGCCATGAGTAGCTAAGCACCTAAGACTTGGGGTTATGGGAACCATGGGCAGTTGACTTGAAATAACCTAGACTTTGTGCATTTCTTTTATTAGGGTTTTGCATAAATTGTTTATTTTCCTTCATTTTGATTGTTGTTTGGTGGTGGCCAACACCAAACCCTCCCTACTATCACGATCCCGACCAAGATAGTGATGAATAGGAAAAGGGAAGTACATGATAGGATTCGATTATGTGTTCTCGTCTAATCAACCAAAGCTGACAAAGGGAAGGTTTACTGCGACAATGGGTAACGGTTAGTTGGCATACTATGGTTTCCGACCACGCGCCATGGTGAAATTTGACCTTCACCTTCACAAAAGGGCTGGAAGAATCTATGTTACCATCCTGCATTCGAATTCCCAATTAAATTTATGTTGTCTAGGGTAATTGAGTCAACAAATCATGGGGTACACAATCCCTAAGTTGTCCCTAAATTTGATTATCTTCCTGCATAGTTAGTTTGGTTTTTATTTTTATTCTTGAATTACAAAGAAAACCTCCATTTAGAGATTTTAGTAATCATGCTTGAAATGATTGGTAGTGGATCTCTATAGTCAAGCCCCGTATTCCCTGTGGATTTGACTCTGACCTTTGGTTAGGTTAATTACTGACAGCGACCGCTTTCTTATTGGAGCGTGAACATAAGATCAAAATTATGCACTGTTGTCGGGGAATATGGCTAGGTCTTGACTTGATTTCATAATTAGTTAGTTCAAGTATTGATTTCTTAATTCTCTTATATTTTACTTCTATTTTGTTTGTGTTTTATTTTTCCCTTTTCATCACAAAAAAAAGAGATGTGCGGAGTGTCCTTGATCACAACATTAGCCTCCGTGTATGCTCATGTACGAGAAACTATATTATGGGGAGGACACTTGATTTTTTACTAATAAAATGTGGGATTTTAAGCCCAACACTCAATGTTCCAATTAAGGCCAGTGGCACCAAGGTCAGGGAAACCAGAATTGGACTTATAGAAGAGAATGTGCTTACAGAGATAGACAAGGTGGTTATTATGAGAAAAACAGGAGGCCAATAGTCAAATGGAGTAATAGAGATGGTTCTAAAAGTAATCCTTAAATGCCATCACACCAACATGATGCAGCCACGAGCAACTCCAGAAATGAGAAGATATTTGATTAACTATAGCTTCTTGCTATGCCGTCGTGGATTGCCGAACTGAGAGTGTACTTCCACTTTCCATATGAGGCAGTTCTTGAATGGAAAAGCAATGTTACGGAACCAAAGGGGAAGTTTATCTCTTATTTTGAGGCTAGAAAACTGGTAGCTAAGGGGTATGTATGTCATTTAGTTAGAGTAAGGGATATGGAGGCAGAATCACCAACTCTTCAATCAGTTCCAGTACTGAATGAATTTGTTGATGTGTTCCCTGAAGAACTTCCAGGCTTACCTCCTGAATGAGAAATAGATTTTGGTATTGACTTACTTCCAACCACTCAACCTATTTCTAATCCTCCATATAGAATGGCCCCGGCAGAATTGCGTGAATTAAAAAAGCAGCTAAAAGACCTATTGGAGAGGGTTTTATAAAACCTAGTATGTCCCCCTGAGGTTCACCAATATTATTTGTATACAAAAAGTATGGCACCTTAAGAATATGTATCAATTATCGATAGTTGAATAGGGTGACAATTAAGAATAAATACCCCCTCCCCAGGATTGATGATTTATTTGATCAGTTACAGGGTACCAAATGCTTTTCAAAACTTGATCTGAGATCAGGGTATCACCAAGTAAGGGTGAAGGAGCAAGATATATCTAAGACTGCTTTCAGAACACATTATGGTCATTTTGAATTCCTTGTTCTGTCATTTAGGCTAACCAATTCACCAATAGTTTTTGTGGTTCTGATGAATAGGGTACTTAAGCCATTCTTGGATGTGTTTGTGATAGTATTTATAGATGACATTTTGGTGTATTCAAGATCAGAAGAGGACCACGCAAAGCACTTACGACAAGTGTTACAGGTTCTTCGTGATCAATAGTTGTATGACAAGTTTTCTAACTATGAATTTTGGCTACCATCAATGGCATTCATGGGTCATATTGTATCTGAGGAAGGAATAAGGGTTGATTCACAATAGATAGAGACTGTTAGAGGTTGGCCAAGACCAATTACACCCACGGAAGTTTGAAGCATCCTAGGTTTGGCAGGTTATTACAGGAGGTTTGTTGAAGGTTTCTCTTCTATTTCTGCACCCCTAACAAAATTGACACATAAGGCAACCAAGTTCCGATGGAATGATGCATGTGAAAGGAGCTTCCAGGAACTGAAAAATAAGCTAACTTCTACACCTGCGCTAGTATTTCTAGAAGGATCTGAGGGACATGCAGTGTATTGTGATGCTTTAGGAGTTGGCTTAGGGTGTGTACTAACACAGCATGGTAGGTAATAGCTTAGTCATCTAGACAATTATGACCACATGAGAAAAATTACCCATCTCATGATCTTGAGGTAGCAGTGGTTATATTTGCTTTGAAAATATGGTGCCACTATTTGTATGGGGTTCACGTTGACATAAACACTGATCATAAGAGCCTGCAATACATCTTTAAGAAAAGACCTGAATTTAAGATAGCGGAGATGGCTAGAGCTAATAAAAGATTACGATGTAGATATACTATACCATCCGGGAATGGCAAATGTAGTAGCCGATGCTCTAAGCCGTAAGG
The DNA here is from genome assembly GCA_025774065.1 of Solanum ossicruentum. Classification (NCBI taxonomy): domain Eukaryota; kingdom Viridiplantae; phylum Streptophyta; class Magnoliopsida; order Solanales; family Solanaceae; genus Solanum; species Solanum ossicruentum. The sequence continues at coordinate 105,929 of JAOTQR010147601.1, forward strand.
CAGTCATGAATACTGGTGATCAGGCCATGGTAAGTCAAGGTGTAGCTAAGGATCTACGACAACTAGCTAGTTTGGGAGTTCACCTTCTTGAAACTCCAAAGGAAGGGGTTATTGTACATAATGCAGCAACGACTTTATTAGTAACGGAGATGAAAGCAAAATAATTTGAGGATCTTATTTTATGATGTCTTACGAAAAAGGTGAATCAGGGTATGATGAAAGTCTTTGAACTTACACAAAATAGAGTACTTTACTGCCAAAATAAGTTATGTGTGTCGGATATTAATGGATTAAGGAAGAGGATAATGGAAGAAGCCCATCATTCCCGATATTCCATCCATCCAGGATCGACTAAGATGTACCATGACCTGAAGGGAATGTTTTGGTGGGGAGGCATGAAAAAGAACCTTGCAGAATTTGTGGCTCAATGTCCAAATTGCCAACAAGTGAAGGTAGAATACCAAAAGCCAGGAGGTTATATGCAGTGTATAGGGCTTCCAACATGGAAGTGGGATATGATCAATATGGATTTTGTTACCAGTTTGCCTCACTCATTTCAGAAGCTTGACTCCATATGGGTAATAGTTGATAGACTCACAAAGTCAGCACACTTCTTACCTATGAGGAGTGACTATACAGCTGAAGAGTATGCCAAGCTATACCTCAAAGAGATAGTCAGGCTACATGGAGTCCCAGCCTGCATTATATCTGACCGAGGAACTCAATTCACTGTGAGGTTTTGGATGTCCTTCCAAAGTAGTTTAGGGACACAATTAAATTTTAGTACAACATTCCACCCTCTGACAAATGGTCAAGCAGAACACACCATTCAAACACTTGAAGATATGTTGCGAGCTTGTGCATTTTACTTTAAAGGTAGTTGGGTGGACCATTTGCCACATATTGAATTTGCCCATAATAATAGCTACCACTTAAGTATAAAGATGGCACCTTATGAAGCTTTTTTGTCACGCCCCAAAGTCTGGTTAGGGCGGACTGGCACCCGTTGCCGATAAGGCTCGGGAGAACCAACTTATATCT
>JAOTQR010147631.1:0-19662 GCA_025774065.1 Solanum ossicruentum
AAAGTCCAAAGCATGAGATATGATATGATTAATATTATGATGCTGAAATGAGATTATGTACATGATATATATGTTCCATATAATGTGTTGCATTCGACCATGCATGATTCGGGGGGTACAGGAGCCTGGATAACCATGTGAGAGATATGTACCTTGCCAATAGGGTGTCCAAGTATGGATGACATCAACCATGTGAGGGGTATATACCTTGCCACTAGGGTGTTCAGGCATAAATGGAATCAACTATGTGAGGGTGTTGTACCTTGCCACCAAGGTGTCCAGGTGTGAATGGCATCAACCATGTGAGGGTGTTATACCTTGCCACTAGGGTGTCCAGGTGTGAATAGCATCTCCCAACCATAGTTGGGATTCTAGATTGGTCTCTTCTACACATATGATATCATATATGAGCATGAGTTACTTAAAACATGTTTTACTTATGCATTGATAATACATGCCATATTGTTATACTATGCCTATTGTCTAATGTATGCATTTTGAGTATGTACATTCAAACCTACTAACACATACTCTTGCCTACATGATATCACCATGTAGGGACCGATGCTCAAGCTGATCATCCTCCTCCTTTACGTGGCTAGATCGATCCTACTCAAAGCTAGTTGGTAAGTCCTCCACTTCAGGGACCTTAGTCTATGTAGTTATTATCTATGTATTGAGACACTTTCTATGTTCTATTTGACTATAAGGGTGAGCCTGGTATCTTTGTCTTGGCCCTTGCTCTATCTATGTATTAGAGGTGCTTGTTGGACATGTTGTGAATCTATGTATCAGCTTTGACTCTTGTCTCTTAATTTTGATGTTCATGAAAGTTTTCCCTTAGCCTTATTGCCCCTCTTCTTAATCTATATGTCTTTATATGCTTCCGCGACCAAGAATGTCTAATGACAAGTTAAGAGGCTAGTTTGGGGTTCCTTCAGGTTCCCTATTCGTCGTGTCATATCTAGGTCCTAGGCTTGGGTCATGACAAAGTTGGTATCAGAGCACTAAGTTGTTAGATCCTCAGATTCCAACACACCGCATCAAATAGAGTCCTATTCATGGTTGTGAATCGCGCCATGACTATGAGTAGGAGGCTATGAGGCGTTTTAGAAAATGTTTCCTTTCTTCATGTTCTAAGTAGTGCTATAGAGTTTTAGTAAGTTTTCTCCCCCTAACGATTGTTCTTTGCTATGCTAGATCATGACAAACACAAGAGGAAGGTGTGCCAAAACTCTCGAGGAGCAACCCAACAATGGTGAGCTCCGGGATGCTCTCACTATGCTTGCCCAAATGGTAGCCAACAAGTTCCAACAAGGGGCCCAAGCCCCTCATGTTATTACCCAGGGAGCTACGGTAAGAGCCTTGATGAGGTTGAATCCTCCGATTTTCCATGGGTCCAAGGTGGATTAAGATCCACAAGAGTTCATTGATGAGGTCTAAAAAATCTTGTCTATCATGGGTGTTAGTCCAAATGAAAAGGCGGAGTTGGCGGCATACCAACTCAAGGGGATAGCCTGAATTTCGTATGATCAATGGAAGGGTGAGAAGGGTAATGGCTATGTGGTGCTTTAGGAGGAATTTAAATTGGCTTTCATTAATTAGTTCTTCCCTCTTGAGCTTAGGTAAGCAAAGTTGGTGGAGTTTATTAACTTAAAGCAAGGTGTTGTGGGTGTGAGGGAGTATGCCCTCAAATTTAATCAATTTCAAAGTATGCTCCTCACTTGGTGGCCAATCCTAGGTCAAGGATGAATAAGTTTGTTATGGACATTTCCGACTTGGTAAGTGAAGAATGTCGATCCTCTTTGCTAATTAGTGATATGGACTTGTCTTGGTTGATGACTTATGCCGAGCAAATGGAGAAAGAAAAATTGAGAAAGAGGAAGTGTCATGAGGCCAAGAGGGCCCGATTTGAATATAGGTTTCAAAAGGGTGCTAGACATCATCAAGGCCAAGGGCCTCCTCATGCTACTAATAGGAGGTTTGTCAATGACTTCCCTAGGCCTCAAGGTTTGGGTGGAATGGCTCATAATGATGTGTGTCCTATATATGGAAAGAATCATAAGGGCTCATTTTTGAGGGATTCCAATGCATGTTTTGAATGTGAGGAGCTTGATCACAAGAGGGTAGATTGTCCAAGAAATCATGGCAAGGTCTAAGGTGCAAATTCGATCCATTGGGTAAAGATGGTCCTTAAGGTGGTACCCCAAGGAACAACCAGTTTTATTCTCTTTATGGGAGGCAAGGGGTTGGTGAGGTCCCCGTTGTTGTTACCGGTATGTTGAAAATCTTTGATCTTGATGTATTTGATTTGATTGATCCGGGTACACCCTTTCCTTTGTTACCCCCTTTATTGCTAAAAAGTTCCATGTTGAGTCAAAGTTGTTACATGATTTATATAAGGTGTCCACTTCTATTGGTGTATCTATTTTTGCTAGGAGGGTGTATAGAAATTGTCAGGTTTGGATGTTGCGTAAAATCTTACCTTGTGATCTTGTGGAATTAGATATGGTTGATTTTGATGTTATTCTTGGGATGGATTGGTTGCATGCACACTATGCCTCTATTGATTGTAGAACCTGTAGGGTAAAGTTTCAATTTCCAAATGAACCCGTCCTTGAGTGGGAAAGTCATGACGTGGTAGTGAGGGGAAGATTCATCTCATGCATTAAATCCTATAGGTTGATTACCAAGGGGTGCTTGTATCATCTAGTGAGGGTCAAAGAGGTGGAGTCCAAAGCCCCTCCATTAAGTCGGTCCCCGTTGTAAATGAATTCCTAGATGTCTTCCCAAATGATATTCCCAGTGTCCCTCTTGCAAGGGAGATAGATTTTAGCATAGATCTCCTCCCCAGCACTCAATCTATCTCCATTCCCCCTTACCAGATGGCCCCGGCGGAGTTGAAGGAATTAAAGGAACAATTGAAAGATTTGTTTGAGAAGGGACTTATTAGACCTAGCCAATCTTCTTGGGGTGCACCAGTGCTGTTTGTAAAGAAGAAAGATGGGTCACTTAGAATGTGCATTGACTACTAGCAACTGAATAGGTTCACTATAAAGAATAGATATCATTTTCCAAGAATTAATGACTTGTTTGGCCAATTGCAAAGGGCTAGCTTTTTCTCTAAGGTTGAATTTCGGTCCGGGTACCATCAAGTGAGGGCGAGGGAGTGTGATATTCCCAAGATGGCCTTCAGGACTAGATTTGGACACTATGAATTTGTGGTGATGTCCTTTGGGTTGACTAATGCACCGATCATCCTCATGGACCTAATGAATAAGGTCCTCAAGCCCTACCTTGATCCTTTATTGTGGTCTTCATTGATGATATTTTGATCTATTCACATAGTAGGAAGGAGCATATGGGTCATTTGAGGGTTGTGTTGCAAAGATTGAGGGATGAGAGGTTGTATGCTTAATATGACAAGTGTAAGTTTTGGTTGAAAGAGGTTGCATTCTTGGGTCATGTTGTGTCGGGGGATGGTAGTACGATGGATCCTAGAAAGACCAATGTGATTAGAAATTGGCCTAGACCATTGACCCCGATGGGTTAGAAGTTTCTTGGGCCTTACTGGTTACTATAGAAGGTTTGTGGATGGGTTCTGCTTGATTGCCTCCCCTATGAAAAAATTGACTCAAAAGAAGGTTAAGTTTGTGTGGACTGATTAATTTGAGAAGAGTTTCGAGACATTGAAAGATAGACTTGTGTCCGCTCCTATATATATTATCATTATCGGATGGGCATGAGGATTTTGTTGTGTATTATGATGCATCTAGAGTTAGTTTGGGTTGTGTGCTAATGTAAAATGGTAAGGTCATGTCCTATGCTTCTAGGCAACTCAAAGTGCAAGAAAAGAACTACCCCACCCATGATCTTGAATTGGCCACCATAGTGTTTGCATTAAAGATTTGGCTCATTCTTTGTATGGGGTGTATGTTGATGTCTTCACCTATCATAAGAGTCTCTAATATGTCTTCACACAAAAAGATCTCAACTTAAGACAAAGAAGTGGCTAGAACATCTTAAGGACTATAACATGAGTGTGCATTACCATCCGGGTAAGGCAAATGTTGTAGTGAATGCTTTGAGTCGGATGTCGATGGGTAGCCTAGCTCATATAGATGGTGGTGATAGGGAGATGGCTAGGGAGGTACATAGATTGGCTAGATTAGGGGTGAGGTTGGAAGCTGTGAGTAATGGTGTGGTTATTGTTGATGGCTCTAAATCTTCTTTGGTTGATGAGGTGATAGCGAAACAAGATCTAGACTCCTCCGTGCTTGAATTGAAGGCCTTGGTGAAAGAGGGAAAAATAGAGGCTTTCTCCAAAAGGGGAGATGGGGCCCTTAGATACTAAGGTAGGTTGTGTGTGCCATGTGTTGATAGGTTGAGGGAGAGAATTCTCGATGAGGCCTATAACTCTTCTTATTCTATCCACCCCGATTCCACCAAAATGTCTAGAGACCTGAGGAATGTGTATTGGTGGGGAGGCATGAAGAGGGACATCGCTAAATTTGTTTGCGATTGGCAGAGTTGTCAACAAGTCAAAGCGAAACATCAAAGGTCATGTGCCCTAACCCAAGACATAGAGATTCCTACTTGGAAGTGGGAGGTGATTAATATTGATTTTGTGGTTGGGTTGCCCAAGACTAGAAAAGGTTTTGATTCCATAAGTGTGGTTGTTGATAAGATGACAAAATTGGCTCACTTTCTACTGGTTAAAGCTACATATGGGGCTAAAGAGTATGCAAGGTTGTATATCCATGAGTTAGTGAGGTTATACAGGGTTCTCTTATCCATCTTATTGGATCGGGGTGCACAATTCACTTCACATTTTTGGAGGTCTTTTCAAAGGGGTCTTGGTACCAAAGTTCACCTTAGTACGACCATCCTCAAATGGATAGTCAATCTGAAATGACAATCCAAACACTTGAGGATATGCTTAGGGCTTGTGTCTTAGAGTTTATAGATATTTGGGATGACCACCTTCCATTGATAGAGTTTTCCTACAACAATAGCGATCACTCTAGCATAGGTATGGCTCCTTTTGAGGCCCTTTTGGTAAACGTTGTAGATCACCGGTGGGTTGGTTTGAGATGGCTTTGTTGGGACTGGATCTGATTATGGAAGCTCTTGAGAAGGTTATTATGATTAGGGAAAGATTGAGAACAGCCTAAAGTCATCAAAAATCCTATGCCGATGTAAGAAGAAAAGACCTAGCATTCCAAGTGCGTGATTGGGTTTATTTGAACATTTCTCCCACGAAAGGTGTGGTCCATTTTGGTAAAAAGGAAAAATTAAGTCCAAGGTATGTTGGCCCTTATGAGGTGATAAAGAGGGTTGGCAAGGTATATTATGAGTTAAAGTTGCCTAGTGAAATGAATTTGGTTCATCCGGTGTTCCATGTCTTTATGTTGAGAAAATGTATCGGTGATCCTAATGCCATTGTACCTTTTGATGCTATTGGTGTTGTTGAGGATAACTTGACTTATGAGGAGGTTCTAGTTCAGATCTTGGATAGGCAGGTAAAGAGATTGAGTGAACAAAGAGGTGGCATCCGTTGAGGTCCTTTGGAGGAACCAACAAGTCGAAAGTGCTACTTGGGAGGCCAAGACAGATATGCAAAAGTGGTATCCTTATCTTTTTCCACTCCACTCAAGCTTAAGGTACTAAATCTAAGTCCCTTATGTGATAACAAGTCTTATATGTCAGCTCCTATATCATTCATGTGCATTCATGCTTAAGTTGGCAAATTATGATAATTTTACACCTATATTGAGATTTTTAAAGTGACGTTTTAAATGTAATATTGCATCCATATTGCGGCCAATTTGTTCATGATTATTCTTGTCTTGCATGTCTCTTCTACATTCAGGAACGAATGTTCCCAAGTGGGAAATATTGAAACGACCCCAAAAAGTCCCTAAAAACGTGCCTCGGAAGTGCCCCAAATCGTGTTTTCCATATATCTAAAGATATTTGTTATTTCGAAAATCCAACTTTATGTTCTTGTTCATGGGGTCCAAATTAGGGGGACAAGGTTCTCACCTTGTTTTAAAGAAAAGGAATTGATTTATGAAATTTGTACTTGGTGCAATTTCCTGTGAGAGTCTACGACCTCTCCGCGATGCGGAGAGGTATAAATTCTGCACTGTTTTTCTTAGTCCGTCCAGATTTTTCTAAGCGTTGGGCCTAAGTTTTTTCAAATGTGTTTTTACCTATACTTAGCCTTATTTCACCCTCATATCACCCTAAACATTCCCCAGTACTCACCAAGACACTTAGCCAAATATTTGCTCCAAAATTCAAGTCCCAAACTCAAGACCAATCTTAAGGATTTCATCAAGGATCTCACTCAAGCTTCAAGTCTCCATTTTCAATCTTCTTCAAGGGTTCTCCAAAGTTAAGGTATGTGATGTTGAACCATTGGATCCTTCCACCCATGGTGCCTAAGCCTCTTTTTTACTAATATTTCCTGATTGAAAGTTGATTTTACATATGGGTCATGTATATTGAGAAATTTACTACACAACGATTTAGTTCATGAAAGTATGGTGGTTTTAGCATATTTTAAGCTCTAAATTTGGACCTAATGTTGGATTTGATAAGGGGTTTTGATGTGAATGTCTTGGAGATGCTATAAGGTGTTGATTGATGGTTTTACTACAGATTTTCTTGCATGATTTTATCTCCAAATTGCATGGTTTTTCACCCCTAATGCACACCCCCAAGGTATTTGATAAAATGTCCAGTTATGTTTTCTTGAGGAATTGAAGGTCCAAAGCATGAAATATGATACGATTGATATTATGATGATGAAATGAGCCTATGTACATGATATATATGTTCTATATAATGTGCTACATTAGACCATGCCTGATCCGGGGGGGATAGGAGTCCGGATAACCATGTGAGGGGCATGTACCTTGCCACCAGGTTGTCCATGTATTAATGGCATCAACCATGTGAGGGGTATGTACCTTGCCACCAGGGTGTCAAGGTGTAAATGGCATTAACCATGTGAGGGGTGTTGTACCTTGCCACCAGGGTGTCCAGGTGTGAATGGCATCTCCTAACCATAGTTAGGATTCTAGCTTGGTTTCTTCTACACATATGATATCTTATATGAGCATAAGTTACTTAAAGCATATTTAATTTATTCATTGATCATACATGTCATATTGTTAAACTACGCTTATTGTCTAATGTATGTATTTTGAGTATTATGTCTATCTATTATTGCTTTGCACCCCACATACTTAGTACATTCAAACCTACTAACGCATACTCTTGCCTACATTATATCACCATGTACGAACCGATGCTCAAGTTGATCATCCTCCTCCTCTACGTGGCTAGATCGGTCCTACTTAAAGCTAGTTGGTGAGTCCTCCACTTTGGGGACCTTAGTCTATGTTGTTATTATCTATGTACTGACACTTTTTTATGTTCTATTTGACTACGAGGTTGAGCCCGATAGCTTTGTCTTGGCCCCTGCTCCTCTATGTATTAGAGGTGCTTGTTGGACATGTTATGAATCTATATATGAGCTTTAACTATTGTCTCTTGATTTTGATGTTCATGTAAGTTTTCCCTTAGCCCCATTGCCCTTATTCTTAATCTATATGTCTTTATATGCTTCTGCGAGCAAGGATATTTAATAACAAGTTAAGAGGCTTGTTTCGGTTCCTTTGGGTTCCCATTCGCCATGTCACATCTAGACCCCAGGCTTGGGTCGTGCCAATACTTCTCTTGATAACATAGTCATAAACATAAATGGGTTTTGATCCCACATCATAAATCTCATGAAAATCAATGTTCATGCATGTATATGCCTTAAGGAATGAATGAATGGCATGGGTACTAGGAATTCATAGTTAAATCATCATAATATAATGAAATCATTATAAATCCATGAAGAAATCATCAATTAAAGCATACTTAAAACTAGCCATACATAGATTCATAATTTAAAGGGACATGCATATTCAAACCTTCATAATATCTATGCAATCCAACATATTAGGGCTTAAATCGCATTAAAAACATCAATTAAGTACAATCCATAATTCAAATTAATCAAATCAACACTAATTTAAAAGATCCATATTCAAAGTAAGCTTAAAATTCATAAACTAAGAAGTAAGAAGTCTTTGCGGTCTTTATGATTGAAAGAGATCATGAATCAATCCCATATACCTTTGATAATTAGAAAATTAGAATGGAATTGACTTGAATTAAAAACCCTCTTGAAATCCTAGATTGAATCCCCAATACAAGACTAGAAACAGAGAACCTTAGAAATTCAACTCTAGAGTTTGAGTGTAATGATAGTGAATGAGTATAAAGAGTGAGTATAACAATATTTAGAGGGTTAGGATAGATACAAAGGTCCTAAAAGGTCCTTAGAATAAACAAAATTATGAAAAAAACCATTAATGAAGTGGACTTTAAAAAGTGTCTAGGGGTCCCATACAAAAGCACCACAAACCTTACAAAAGTATGCTAACCATACAAAGTGCCCATGGAACTGTCTTCTCTGACACTTAGCAAAATTTTGGCTAAGGATATTTCTATTGGAGGCTTCACGGTCCATACAAAGGATCACTGATCGTACAATGGTCGGTTCAAATGACCTAAGATTCAAGATAGTAATTTTATACTTAGAAAAATATTTTAGGGTAAGGGATTCACGATACACCCACTGGAGCTAACGTTGGGGCTAGTATCAGTTGTGCACCCTCTAAGGAGGCAAGAAACAATGCAATGGCCGCCTGAACTGTAGGTGTCATGATAGAGACAGTTGGGGCCAGTACTGCTACAGGGGGATAGGGGCATCCAGATGTTTCTCAACATGCTCTGGGGAAGGGTCTTGGTCCAGAGGTGGTGTTGCATCCTTTTCTCTGCTTGAAGGTCAAGCTCTACGATCCATAACTAAAAATAGATAAGTGGAATAAGATTCTAGAAGATCAACAGCACGATCATACGAAGTGATACAATCAAAAGGAGATTCTTAATACATCTTTTAGCCTCTAGAGGATAAGTCATCGACATCTCTGCACCCATCCGCAGGACTCTACCAGATGGTAGCTCTGCATAGGTGAGACCAGCGAAGCTAGGTCTTTGATATCAACTTGTCACGACCCGACTTTATAGGTGATAATGGCTCCAATCTTACCCCCGGATAGGAAAGCTAATACTATCCCAGAAAAGCTAGTAACGGGCATAAAAGGACAATCATTACACAACCAACATAAGATCAAATTAATACTAGATATATATACACAAGAACAACAATAAAACACCCCTCCCAGGAAGTCACTTGTACAGGACTATTGTTGACATGATACAATAGACTAACCATAATACACCTCTATATACATATATAGAACCAAAATAGTATAATGAAAGTCTCGAGTCATAAAAGACACCATTATATCTACCCAAGCTTATCCTCGAATTCGAGCTCAATTCGATATTCGAAACAACATAAAATAACTCAACATATGACATTTCTTTACATAAAACATAATATAGACAGTAGGTTCATAAGCATTTTTGCTTTAGATATATCCCAGTTAATCGAATTCAACATTACCACAACATGCGTCTCAACAAAACACAAAAAATAGCCCCAAATTTCACTAAAATCTGATTCAAAATGATAGAGAAATTACTATCCGAAGTTTCCGATCGCTAATACATAATAGAAAAACAATGAATTTTACCTCAAATAGCAAGCCAAATGAAATTTTTTATACTTCTACGATATTTCTCTCAAGAAATTACATAAGTTAGCCTTTTGAATTACTAAATTCAAACTCCAAATCAAGAAGATATCGCCATATGAAGTTTACCATCTCTTTTTTCGCAATTCTTGAATTATATATGCATTTGTCACCTCAAAATAACTCATTGCGATTGTGCCGCATGGTTATTGCAATCGCGATGGGCAAAATGACCTGCGCCAAATGATAACAACAACAACAACAAAATCTTGATTTTGATGCCTAGGACTCATCCGAAGTCTGAAAAATGCAAACCATACATGAAATCTAAGTGGAAATGGTATTTTGGATTCAATAGTGCTATCAAAATTCCTACCAAAGATCATTACAATCAAGTGTAGGTCCCACTTCTTAGGTGTAATTAAGCCAATTTCCACCGAGGGCATAAAATGAACTTGGAAGCCTTAAGAATAGAATGAAGGGTCGTTCTAGACCAAATTCGATGTTCTGGAGATAACCATGCTATCAAAATTCTCATATGGATACATTTACCAAGAATATTGGGTAAAGTCAATTATCGGCCTTTTTTACGGCTAAATTATGAAATTTGATATTATCTAATACCAAAAACCTCGGTATTCTAACCAAATATGACTCTAGCCTAATTTGGCATTTTGGAACTGATGGAACCATCAGAATTCTGTTGTAAGGCCATTTACCTAAACTTTATTGCTTGGTTCATATTTTAACTTTAAACAAGCCTATAACATGGAAAACTCCACATCTCTCAATAAGCGACCAGACCACCGAACTGTCAGCGCTAGCAAGTCATAAATGACTTAGGGACACCATAGAGAAGCTCTAACTGATGTAAAATAAGAATAAAAGCATAAATAACATGAAGGGTCATTAGAGTACCAGAACTCAATTGGCACATTCTTTCCATATTTTGACCTTTTAGAATGCGGGGCCTTACACATTTCACCCTTGGAGCCCAACTCATTATCTTAGTTTGAATAAGTTCAAAGAATGTACATGAGAGGTTCATGATTTTAGTTACAATTTCTCAAATTATGATGTAAATTATATTTATTTATACTACCTTTAAAGTTTGAACTCCTAACATAAATGTTAAATTACTATTATACCCTCAACTTAAAGCACTCAACTTAGTATTTCTTTAATATTACTCCCTCTGTCCTATTTTATGTGGCACCCTTCCCTTTTTGGTCCGTCCCAAAAAGAATGTCAACTTACTCTAATTGGAAATAATTTGACTTTAAGATTTCCCTTTTACCCTTAATGAAATGAATATCAACCACACAAAATTCTCAGAATAATTTTAGACCACAAGTTTCAAAAGTCTTACTTTTTTCTTAAACACCATGTCAAGTCAAAGGGCGCCACATAAAATGGAACGGAGGGAGTATATTATCTATATTATATTATTTATATTAAAATCAAACACTTTTTCACATCAAACGGTTGTGACATTTTTGAAGGGTGGTCACTTTTTCAAAGAGATATGACTTTTTGTTTGAAGGGCTGTGACTTTTTTTGATGAGTTGTGACCTTTCCAAAAGGTTATGAATTTTTTGATAATGCATAATAAGCACATGTTTATATTAGCCCTTTATTGGCAATAAATATCATTTTTCATAAGAGTTTATACTTAACTATTCTCTTTAAATTCATTTAGTTAAATTTTTTATATAATAATATTGATAGTTTTCAAGCAATAAAGTAGTTACTACATGATTTGACATTCAGGTGCAACACAAATGCATCAAAGCTAGTATATTCAAATATGCATAAATTGTTACAAGTTGCATAAGTTACATGATCTACATGAATTTTATCAAGTATGCTATTTATGATTTATAGAAATCATGATTGAGTTCCTTCAATTTTGAGTCAAATGATCTTAAACTACATGATTATGCATGAAACTTTCTTAATTACATGATTTTAAGACTATTGATTGTGAACCCAGACTTTGTACAAATTTGCAACTCATGATATCATTATGGGATATTCAAGTGGTTGGAAAAGTTTATAAATAGGTGATTTAAGATCCTCAAAGGTGATCTAAAATCCCTAAGGGAGACTTAGGATCCTTAAAGGTGACCTAGGACTCTAATGTGCTTATGAATAGTGATGATGAATTACCTACTACCGCATTGCTCAATTTATGAATTAGCTACTCCTAAGCATGATAGTTGTGAACTATAAGATTATGATCAAGCTTATGAGTATATGACTCCTCTGATTTTATGCCTATGATATGTATTCCATGGATCTAACTTAGGTGGGGCTTAGCCTATTAGATCCTTATTTAAAGTCTCTAACTCTCATACTACTGCCATCGTAGAATTTATAATTACCAATATGGTTTGCTAGTTGATCCATATGGCTTATGTTACTCGCTTAATAGAGTAGAGTCCTTCCTTGGCAAATTTTAGATCCCCAAGTTGATGGTTCGAGTCGCTCAAGCTTGGCTAGTGATTTACCTTACGAGCCTAGCAAGGCCCTATGACTTCAATCAAGGTAAAGTTCAGGTGAAGGAAGATCTTGGCATTGGTATGGTGAGGGCATGCAAGGAAATATGTGGCTAAGGCATGGCAAGGGTTGGGCAAGCTAAGGTAATGCAAGGATGGACGTGGCTAAGGCATGAAAATAGATGGGAAAGATAAGGCAAGGCAAGGAAAGGCTATGACATGGCATGGTTGTGGATAAACAAGCTTGAGGCTAGGTGTTAGATAAGGTCAACGGCAAAGGAAATCGAACCTCAATGGCAAACTGTCTAGGATAGGTCTTGTTCCAAACATGTGTGCAAGGCCTGGGCATGGCACATGCATGTAGACCAGTGACAAATCTAGGCCCCAAGGGCAAGGCATTAACACCAAATTTGACGGTTACCTACATATGCCTTGCACATACGTGGGCAGTTGGCGATTACCATGATTTTCTAGCCATTTGGACATGTTAATAGGCTTGGATAAACTTGTAATTCAAATTTAAAATTAAGCTTATCAGTTGGGAATGTTAACTGAGCTAGCAAGCACATTATTGTCACATGATGGGATGTTATGGCCTATTTAAAGGCACATGAAGTCGTTCTGGGCAATATGTTGCCTGGATAAAGTTTGTAGGCTAAGTCTTTAAGTGCTTCTTTATTGGCATGAGCTTAATAATAATGTTGGGACTTATACTTGTATGTGCTTGTGTTCTTGATTTCTTAGTCATTCTTTGTGTTGGACTGGATCAAAAATAAAGAAAAAACGTATTGAGTCTAAGTATATTAGGTTGCATATTGAGTTAGAGCATAAGGGTTGACCCTATGTCAACTGGTATCAGAGCAAAGGTCATTTCAACATGAAAGTGGCTGCGAAAGTTCATATAATGATTCATGGGAAAATGTTGCATGACTGAAAGCCATTCTGGGCATGACAGGTAGTGATGAGGCCAGGACAGATGTCCTGACACAGATTCAGGGGCAGAAATGCATCCATGTAGGCCTATCGTGGTGATGTTGATGGCTAGTTGGCTAAATTACAGGCTTTTCGAGACTCCCTGAGCGTATAAACTGAAGGCCTTAAGAAGAAAAATGAAGATCTAAAAGCGAAAGCGATTGTTCTCTACTTGGCTGTTGCAAATCTACCTAAGGGAGGCGAAGAACATGCCACAATCAAAATTTTGGAGCCAAAACCATTTGATGGTGCGTATGGGGTTAAAGAACCAGAAAATTTCTTATGGGACTTAGAGCATTATTTTGCTACTGCCGTGTTCTTGAAACTAACAAATTGACCATAGTAGTTCACTACTTATGTGGGGATGCTATTCTGTGGTGGAGCACTAAGTATGCTAATGATGACATTGCAAACATGCCTAAGGTTAATACGTGGGTGCAGTTGAGGGATGCACTGCGTGAGAAATTTCTACCAAGTAACTTATCTTGAGTTACTAGGGATAGGCTAAAATGTTTGAAGCAAGTGAGATCTATATGAAATTATGTGAAAGAATTCTTGTCCTTATTGCTGGATATTCAAAACATGTCAGATGAGGATAAGTTTCACAACTTCATTTATGGAATGCAGGGGTGGGCACAACATGAATTACGTAGGCTGAAAGTATAAGGTCTGCCAAGTGCTATTGTTGATGTCTTGATCAGTTTCTGATCAACCAATGTTGCCACTGACATAACTCACTCTTTTAAGTCTAAGAAGAATGTGAAGGGAAAAGACTGGAAGAAAGTGTAAGCAAGAAGGAAATGACAAAGGTAAGGGAAAATTCGATGTTTCCTGGTCTAGTCAAAATAAACAGGGTGGGAAAACGTTTGTTCGACTTGCTAGAAACCAAGGCATCAGGCAAGGAACTATCCAAAGCAAGGGAATATTAATGCACTTCTGGTTGTGAAGGAGAAGGAGACAAGCGGAAAATAACAAGAAATTGTTGCATATGTCAACCTACTGCGTTTGATCAATACTTTATTGAGTATTGGTAGGATGGATATAGATAAGGAGAAAACCACAACAGGTATTGCTTGTGTAAGTGTTGCTGACTCTATAGAGTTGTCTGAAGCTTATGGTACTTTGATGTATGTTGACATGAAAATTGGGGACAAAAATGTTGTAGCTATAGTTGACTCTAGTGCTATCCACGACTCAAAGATTGTTAGGGAATATGAACTAAAAGTGATTGATTGCCCAATAAAAATGAAGGTTGTCAACTCTATTGCAAAAATAGTCTATGGTATGGTTGCAAATATGCCTCTAAAAATTGGGCACTGGTTTGGTATGCATACTTTGATAGTGGTGCCACTTGATGATTTCAGTGTCTGCTGGGAATTGATTTTATGAGGAAGTTCAAGGTTGTCCCAATTCCTCATTTGGATGGTCTTAGGTTTATGGCTGAGAATGACATAGGCTTTGTGAAGGTAATAAATCATTTTGATGGCAAAGATAAGAAGAATAAGGAAACCACTACATTGTTGTTTGCTATTGGTTTCGAGAAGGGCTTGAAAAGAGGTGAACCTGCATATCTTGCTGCTTTGGTAGAAGTGAAGCCTGATGTGCAAATCAAAGTTCATGATGATGTGGCTAGTTGCTGAATGAATACAAGGATTGAGGCCTCTGGAACCGCCTAAAGAGTTGCCTTGAAATTGATCATAAGATCAATTTGATTCCTGGATCAATGCCACCGGCACATCCTCCTTATCGCATGTCACCATCAGAGTTGGCTAAATTGGGGAAACAATTGTCTGAGTTGCTTAATGCTAGCATGATCATGCCATCTAAGGCTCTATTTGTTCTCCTGTTCTATTCCCAAGAAAAAAAAAAGCAAGATGGGAATATTAGGATGTATGTTTACTATAAGACATTTAACAAAATGACTGTGAAGAACAAGTATTTGGTATTGCTGGTTCAAGACTTGCTGGATAGGCTATCTAAGGCTAGTTTATTTTCTAAGTTAGACATAAGGTCTAGCTATTGGCAAGTTCTCATAGACAAGGGGGATACCCCAAAGACTACTTGTGTAACTAGATATGGTAGCTATGAATTCCTTGTAATGTCGTTTGGGCTGACTAATGCCACGACTACTTTCTGTAACTTAATGAACAATGTTCTTTATGATTATCTTGATGACTTTGTACTAGTATACTTACATAACATAGGCATATATAGTAGAACTCCAGAAGACCATGTGTTGTACTTGAGGAAGGTGTTGCAAAGACTTAGAGAATACCACGTCTATGTCAAGATGGAAATTTGCTAGTTGCAAAATCAAGTTTTTGTGACATTTTTTTAGTGAAAACCAAGTGTGCATGGACCCTAAGAAAGTGGGGGCTATAGTAGAATGGCAAGCACCCATCGAGGTCAAGGAGCTAAGATTATTCTTACAGATGGCAAACTATTATCAAAAATTCATTGTTGGATATTCAAAAAAAGGTTTCCCCATTGACGGATTTGCTGAAGAAGAATGTAAATAGGCTTGGTCTGAACCAAGAGAAATGGCTTTAAATTCATTGAAGAAGGTCATTGCTTCTAAACCAATATTGTGGTTACCTGACTTTGATTTACTATTTGAAGTGCACACGGTTGCCTCTAATTATGTTGTTGGCAGTATGCTGGTCCAAAATGATCGTCCTGTTGCATTTGATAGTAGGAAAATGAATCCTACAAAGAAAAGATATTCTACACATGAAAACAAGATGGTGGCAGTATTCTATTATCTTCAAACATGCAGGGTGTATCTCTTAGGAACAAAGTTCATAGTCAAGACGAACAATGCAACTAATACTTACTCCAAAACTCAACAGAAATTGAGTTCGAAGTAGGCTAGATGGCAAGAGATATTTGCAGAATATAACTTTGTGTGGATACATGAGCTAGGGAAGTATGGCTGGTGCATTTGAGTCGCAAAGAGGTATTTGTTGTTGCTAATGCAATTACTAGACGTGAATCTGATTTCTTAATAAGATTAAGTTTAGTGTTGCATATGATTAATTATACGTCAAATTAATGGATCAAGTTAGAAAGGGGATAGTTAGATAGTATTGGGTCGACTATGATCTGCTTTATTTCACGGGGGGAGAGTTGTAGTACCTCAAGGGGACGGGTTGCGAAGAAAACTCCTTAAAGAAACACATGATATTATTTATGTCGGATATTTGAGTATCGAAAGGATGATGACATTGTTGTTCCAAAATTATTTCTAGCTAAAAATGGAAATAACATTGAGGCATATGTAAAATCATGTCTAATATGCCAACTGTACAAGACGGAGTGAAAGAAGGAAGCAGGTTTGTTATAACCTCTAACCATTGTTGAGCATCCATGGGCTTCCATTTCAATGGACTTCATTAGTGGATTTCCAAAGGTGGATGGAAAAAATTCAATCATAGGAGTGGTTGATAGGTTCTTAAAATATGGTAGCTTTATTGCCCTACTTTATGTTCTTATGAAGTAGCTGTTGAGTTATTTTATAAGCATGTTGTAAAAAATGTTGGTGTTCCATTGGATATTGTGAGTAATCGTGATGCTAGGTTTACTGGCCGATTTTGGACTTCTTTGTTCAACATGATGGGCATTAAAAAGTTCTCTATGGCTAACCACCCATAAACTGATTGATAGACAGAAAGAATCAATCATCTGCTTGAAAAATATCTCAGACATTATGTGATTGCGAACCAAAGGAATTGGGTTTCATTTGCTAGACAATGCACAATTTTGTTATAACTTGCACAGGTCATATGCAACAGAGAAAAGTCCGTTTGAGTTGATGCTGGGCATACAACCCAATACATCATTGGAAGTTGCTAGAATTAATATACAAGGGAAATGTCCTTCTACTCATAAGTATGCATGTGACAAGCAAGTGATGTTTAATGAGGCACAAGACAGCTTGAGGAAGGCAGAAAAATGAATGAAGAAGCTTTAGAGTTTCAAATTGGTGACAAGGTGTTGCTGAAGTTGACTTCATGGATTTGGAAGAAAATTAGTAGCAAAACAGTTCATCATTAATTGATTGCAAAATATGATGGACCCTTTGAAGTTGTAGAAAGAGTATGGTGAAGTTACTTACCGATTGAATCTGCCAGAAAGACTTAAGATTCACCTTATATTCCATGTGAGCTTTTTGAAGCCCTTCTATAATATGTTGAGGATCCAACAAGGTCCACATCCAGATGTGCTCCTCCTGTTGTGCGGGCACACTTTGAAGATCAAATTGTGAAGATTCTGGATCATAGGACTATTGGATACTATAAGAAGAATAAGTGAACAGAGTTCCTAGTTCATTGGAAAGGCAAGCATGCATGTGATGCGACTTGGGAGAAAGAAACATCATTGTGGTGGTTTGAGGACCATATCAAAGGATACCTTGATTTTGTTCCCTTAAAGCAATTTGCCCCAGCAAGGTAATCTGCCTCAAGGCCATCTACCTCATCGAGGACGATGAGATCATCGAGTGGAGGAAGTTTGTCAGACCCTTAGCTTGATGGTTCGAGTGGATCGGGCTTGGCCAGTGATTTACCTCATGAGCCTAGACAAAGCTCCATGACTTCAGTCAAGGTAAAGTTCAAGTAAAGGAAGACCTTGGCATTAGCGTGGGTAGGGTATGCAAGACAGGACATGGCTAAGGCATGGCAAGGGTTGGGCGAGCTAAGGTAATGCAATGATAGCATGGGTAATGCATAACAAGGGCTGGGTAACCTAAGCAAGGGAAGTCTATGATGTCGCATAGTTGTGGCTAAATAAGTTTGAGGCTAGGTATCAGACAAAGTCAATGGCACAGGAAATCGAAACCTAATGGCAAGCTGCGCAGGGTAGGGCTTATGCCATGGCACAGACATGTGTGTAGGGCCTAGGCATGACATAGGCATGCACGCCAAGCACAAATCTAGGCACCACGGTCAAGGCATTGGTGCCAAATTTTAAGGTTGCCCACATGACAATTACTAAGAGTTTCTACCTGTTTGGACATGTTAGCAGGCTTGGATAAACTTGAAAGTTGAATTTTAAATTAAGCCTATCAGTTGGGGATGTCAACTGAGTTGGCAGGCATATGGGTGGCACATGACTAGTCTGTTGTGGCCTATTTAAAGGCACATGCAGTCAGTTTAGGGTAGCATGTTGTCCTGGATGAATTTTGTAGGCTAAGTCTTTGTGTACTTCTTTGTTGGCATGAGTCTAAAAATAAAGTTAGGACTTGTTCCTGTACGTGCTTATGTTCTTGATTTCATAGTTGTTCTTTGTGTTGGACTAGATCAAAAGTGAGGAAAGAGGATTGAGTCTAAGTGTGTTAGGATGCCTATTGGGGTAGATCACAAGGGTTGACCTTATATTAGCAAGTAGGTCTCCATTTTCTTCAACATATAGGTAGACATTGAGATTCTATGTTATAACTCCCATGGTTTTATTGTAGATTATGGTTACCTCCCACTTACGTATGACTTTCTATGTTACTTGCATGGCTTTACTTATGACATACTAACATATTGATATTTCTTTTCTTACTCTTGTACTACTCATTTACTTGCTTATGTAATTACTCAGACTTTGTACTACATAACTGTTATTGCATTGCATGTCCATATACTTAGTACATTCAAACATACTAACACATACTTTTATGGCTACATTATCCCACAATGTAGGGACATGTGACTATCTTCCTCCTCATCCTTGTGGTTAGATTTGGCTTGCTTCATAGACTTATTGGTGAATCCTCATGCTTCGACGATGCAGCCTACTATGTTTTACCTTATGTCATGTTTGAGTTATTTTGAGACTACCCTTTATTTTCTTGAAAGATGAGCCAAAGGCATGTCTTAGACCTCGGTTAGTATAAGTACTTAGAGGCATTGTTGGATATGGTTTATGGAATTATGTTGACTAGTACTCTTTATGTTGTCTTATGCTATGGACTCTTGGTTCCTTATTATAGCTTCCATTTTATAAGTGTTGTTCATTACATATGATATGCTAAGAGGCTTGTTTGAGCTTTCTTCGAGAATCTCATTCGCCATGTCATACCTAGACCCTAGTTTGGGTAGTGACAATCCATGAACTTGAACACGAGTTGTAGACTCTCTCGTGATAAAGGCATGAAATTCTCTTGAGAATTTGGTGACCTCCACGGACTACTTTCCAGTACAGGCCATAAATAGTGCCCGTGGAGCAGTGCACCAGTAGTTTTCCTTGCACTTTCAACCCTATTCCAATTTTCCAATTTCGGGGTTTTACAATTTAATTACTCACTATATGCCTGCACTTTTTACTTTTTGTGATGCTTATTTTTTAATAAAATTTTAAATTATAATAAATTAACTTATATCTTAAATAATTTTTTAGGAAATAATTAATAAAAAGTATAAATAAATATAAATTTAAAATTAAATGGAGTCGAACCACGACCCCTACCACGACCTACTCCT
>JAOTQR010147652.1:0-19660 GCA_025774065.1 Solanum ossicruentum
AATATACTTAAGTTCAAATTACCCAACGTCCACAACAAAATTTCCCAATTATATAATTATCCTTAATTTAAAAAAAAAAAGGGGTCTAACAGAGACTCTTATATTTATAGGGAAAAATGACTTGATCTCCAAGTAGGATTCCTAACTTTTAAAGGAAATCTACATAATAGACATACACTACAAATGAAATATGTTTATAACACTTCCCCTTGAATGTCTATTAGCTAGAGTATGTACCTTGTTAAAACCTTACTAGACAAAATCCAGTGAGAAAAAATTCTACTGAAGGAAAAAGAGTACACATGTCATGCCTCAAGAGGCTACCCTAGATGTAATTGACACCCGGAGACTATTGCTAGTCCCCAAGCGGAACACCTAGTTTCAATACATTCATTAATCAACTCATAAGTGAAGATAAAATAAATAATAAACTATCTGTAGGCTATCATAATCACTATCATATAAAATGCGAAAGTAGTAGCTCAATAGAAAAGAAGCGGGAAATAAACAATCCCGACACCAATAATCAACTGTCTATGTCTATGAAGCCTCTATAACTAACATCTAGGAAGGTATCATGACAGGCCATGGTTACCACAATCAAAGAAAATACTAAAATAAAGATAAAGAAATAATCATCCTCTGAGTGCAAGGGAGGACTCACCTCGATCTGAAATCAAGAGCTCTGAAACTGAACGATTGGCCTGCTGAAGTCCTCTGTCTACAGAATCTGCATCATAAAACGATGTAGCGCCAAAAGGACATTAGTACGTAGAATGTACTATATGTAAAATGGGCTAAAGTTAAATATACATACATATGACATCAGATCATCTATCACTCATCCTCAACTCAAAGTAAAGCACGGAACTCTATCACCTTACTATCCATCTAGACATCACACAACCATATCAACCTTAGAGTACTATCCACAAGGAAACTATCTGGGAATTTCTATAACTGATAGCTACCACCTATAAGCCCGGTGATGATATAGTGAAAAGATGTCACTGCCACATCCGTCCAGTACCTTGCCGAGGTGTAGGACGAATATATCGGGGATCCCAAAAGAAGTTTGTCAAGCCCTCTGTGAGGCAAAAGAAACATCCGCTTTCGTGATCCAATCCTCTCCTATACTAGCCAAGTAGTTATTGAGTGCGGGTAGGAACCAGTCGTACCCATTTCGGTGCTAATACTCCTCCGAGGACTCAATATGCTCATAAGTCTATCAATGTCAGGCTGATCATACAACCAACCCCCCTCTCTGGCAGGGACCTTGTTCAGCTCTGATATACCCATCTTTTTTACACATGAATAGTACAGGAGCACCCCAAGGTGATACATTAGGTCTTATGAACCCTTTCTCTAACAAGTCTTACAACTTTTCTTTCAATTCTTTCAACTCTGCGGGGGCTATTCTATATGGCAAAATTGAAATGGGTTTGGTCTCGGGAAGAACATCGATCCCAAATTAAATCTCCCTATCAGGAGGACTCTAGGAAGATCATCAGGAAACACCTCAGGAAACTCATTTACAATTGGGACTGACTCAAGAGTAGCAGATTCAAAATCATCAGACCTAACTCTCATAAGGTGGTAAATGCAACCTTGAGAGATCAACTTTCTAGCTCTATGATAAGAGATGAATTTTCCCTTAGGGGAAACAAAACTCTCTCTCCACTCTAAGACAGGCTTATTAGGAAATTGGAACCTAACAATATGGGTTCTATAGTCAACATAAGCATGACAGGCGTGAAGCCAGTCCATACCCATTATTACATCAAAATCAACCATCTCCAACTCTACCAAGTCAGCTAAGGTGTCTTTGTGATAAATAGACATCACACAATCCCTGTATACTCTCTCAGCTAAGATAGACTCACCAATAGGAGTAGAAATAGAGAAAGGTTCGAGTAAACACTCTGTAAGAACCCCAAAGTTACTAGCCACATTAGGGGTCATAAAAGACAAGGTGGCAGTTGGATCAATTAATGCATAACACTCAAAGGTAAAGACTTGAATCATACCCTTAACCACGTCTAGTGCATCCTCTTGGTCCTATCGATTACCCATAGCATAAAGGCAGTTCATCCCCCTCCCGTACCAGTAGCGACATCTCTCTGATGATTGCCCGCTGGAGGGGCTGCAGATAACTGGGGTCTGCTGCTCCCCACACCTCGTCTTCTCTTTGGATACTTGTAACTGAAGTGACCAGTCTATCCACATAAATAACAAACATCTCTTCCCATACTATACTCTCTCAGATAAAGCTTACTACACTTGCCACAAGGTGGCTTTCCCCTCGCGCCTTAGGTTACAATGGCCTGAGATTGGGCACGCGGAGCCCTGAAAGTTTGATAACCATGAGTTTTCAGATAATACTTGTTTGGCTGAACGGGCACACTTAATATAGACTTTGCAGGATGAGATGATCTCCTTTGAAAGTAGGACTTGTCACCCTTATTCTATCCCTGCGGGCTAGGCTCATGTCCCGTTGATTTCACCTTTCTACTCAGCTGCTCTTTTCTGTCTTTCTTCTTTTCCTCCTCTGTTTACTAGGAATACACCATAAGTCTGGAGATGTCCGTGCCTAGAATCATTAAGGCTTCCTTACATTCTTTCTACACATGTCTGCCCAGACCAGACACAAACTTTCTCATCCTCGCCCTCATGTCCTTTACCATCTCTAGAGCATACCTGGAAAACTTAATGAACTTGATGTTGAACTCTTTCATGGCCATCCCTCCCTATTTCAGATTCATGAATTCATCCACCTTCACCTCCCTCAATGCTTGAGAAAAGAAGTGGTCAAGAAAGGTTGTCTCAAACTCCTCCTATTCTGCAGGCTCCACATCCTCACCTCTACTCTCCTCCCACTGATTGTACCACACATTAGCAACATCCTTCAGCTAGTAGGAGGCAAGCTCGACTCCCATAATATCATCAGTATGCATCCCCTTCAGAACCTTGCACATCTTATCTATGAAGTTCTGTGGGTCCTCTTCTAACTTTGACCCTGTATACACTGGTGGGTTCATCCTCAGAAAGTCTCTAAGTCTGGCTGCAGCTAAGGGCTCCTATGAGCCGGAGTTAGGGGCTTGAGAACCCTGACTGTTTCCCTGGGAGGCCACTAATTGTGTCAGCATGGTGATGGCTCCCCTGAATTCTGCCTTAGTAGTAGGAGCTGGCTGGGGCTAGGCAGGGTACGCCTGTGGGGCCTCAGCTGTCCTAGCTTGGCATCCCCGTCTCCTAACCTAGGTCTGAACTGGGGCCTCAGGTTGAGCATTCTCAACAGCTGGGGCTGGGGCATCTCTCTGAGCAATGGTTCTCTTTGACAACATTTTCTGTAAGCGTAAAACGCATGAGTTAAAATAAGATTTCCACAAGGTTAAACTCTATCGCACAAACTCAAATCATAAAAGAAGGGAAACATTCCTAATGTCCTATAGCCTCCAGCTTATGAAGTGTGATGCACAATACACCGATAAACAAGACTCTACTAGACACAGATTCATAAACTCCCTAGGTCACTCGAACTTTGAGCTCTGATACCAAGTTTGTCATACCCCGAGAGGGTTCCCTACATGTAACTGACACATGAAAACTATTACCAATCCCCAAGCAGACCACCTAGTCTCAATGCATTCATTCAATTAACTCATAAGCGGAAGAATAAATAGAATAATAAACTATTTGTGGGTTATCACAATCATTATCATAAAAAATAGGAAAGTAGTATCTCAATAGAAAAGAAGAGGGAAATAAATAGTCCTGACATTAATAATCAACTATATATGTCTACGAAACCTCTATAAGTAACATCTAAGAAGATACCATGACAGGTCATGGTTACCACAATCAAAGAAAATACTAAAATAAAGATAAAGAAATAATCGTCCTCCGAGTGCAGGGGAGGACTCATCGTGATCTAAAATCAAGAGCTCTGAACCTCAACGATTGGCTATTAAAGTCCTTTATCTACAAAAATCTGCATCATAAAATGATGCAGCGCCAAAGGGGCGTTAGTATGTGGAATGTATTGTACGTAAAATAGGCTAAAGTAAAATATACATATATATGACATCAGATCATCTATCACTCATCCTCAACTCAGAGTAAAGCACAGAACTCTATCACCTCACTATTTAACTAGATATCACACAATTACATCAACCTCAGAGTACTATCAACAAGGAACCTATCTAAGAGTTTCTATAATTGACAACTACCACCTATGAGTCCGGTGATGATACAATGAAGAGATGACACTTCCACATCCATCCAGTACGTTGCCGGGGTACAGGACGAGTCTATTGGGGATCCCAAAAGAAGTCTGTCAATCCCCCTCTGGGGCAAAGGAAACATCCGCTTTTAAGGTCCAATCCTCTCCTACGCAGGCCATGTAGTTAATGAGTGTGAGCGGGATCCACTCGTACCCATTTTGGTTCTAATACTCCTACCAAGACTCAATATGCTCATAAGTATATCAATGTCTGGCTGATCATACAACCAACCCCCCTCTCTGGCAGGGACCTCATCTCATCTATCATTCTATCAACTCAAGAAGTAAATTCTTCCTTTCAAACTCTATCTCAACATCATTTAAACCTCAAGAATGCTAACTTTATCTATCTCAGCCATCACAGTAGTCATCTCAAAACTCAGACTCTACCCATCAATACATTCAGACAATCAGGGCTCTAGACATCACCCTAAGTTCATTAGTCAAGTCTTTAACAGAGAATTCGTATAAGGTTATGATATAATCACATAATAATACTTCTAAACAATTCATTAAAATATGATGATCATCAATTTAACATCAAATATAAGGTTTAAAGATAAATGTCAAGAAAATATTCAAGAACTTCAACACAGACCCATCAACTAGTAATTTCCAACTTAATCTATACATTTGGGCACATGGAAGAACAATTCCAAGTTATGGGTAGCCTTTACATATCTGGGATGAATATTGTTCGAACATTCAAGGAAATCTTGATTTGGAGAAGAAACCCTCAATCCACTCTTATTCTTCTCTCTCAGTAAGTGCATTTAGATTAAGAAAATATGAGTTTTGAATCCACAATCACTAATAAACGAACTCTAAAACATTTTTTAAGTCTTAAAAATGGGTTAGAAATACCCAAAATACCCTTCTCATAATTAAAAGAAAATTTTCAAAAACTGATGCACTGGTCCGAGTTGCGCCAAGGGCGCAGACTAGTACATCTTCGCTTCTTTCAGAAAGTTCAATTCTCATCAATTTTTTTCAAAAAAATATAAGTGCATCTCCACGCCCCCTCGGTGTCGTGCTAGGGTCGCAGATTTGCTACTATTGTCATAAATTTTGAAAAATTATTTTTCGACCCAATTGCTCTTAAATCGGGTCGAGATCATTTTTTGACTCGATTTTTCATACTGATCGCAAATCTGATCTCGGATTTCCCATTAGAGCTTTGAAAGATGCATTGTGCACATGATATGTTTTAGGAGAGTTTTGGTAATTTTACGGGGTGTTACAACACATATCTAATAATACGCATTATTAGATGCCTCATTAAAAACCTTATAAGAAGAATCCTGTGGGACAAAATCTTTTGAGAAAAAAAGAGTACATCACATATTAGCTCCCCCTAATCAGAACATCAATACAAAGACTTGAATCTTCACATCCCAATCTTGTGTATCGTCTTCTTGAAAGTTGCAGTTGGTAGAGATTTGGTGAACAAATCAACCACATTGTCACTTGAATGAATCTGTTACGCATTTATATCACCATTCTTTTGGAGCTCATGTGTATAGAAAAGTTTTGGCGAATTGCGCTTTGTTCAATCTTTTTTTATGAATCCTCCCTTTAGGATCAAAGAGTTTTGCACGTTCTTCATTTCAACTTCTTTAAGCAAACAATCTATTGCCTTTTGAAAACTCTTAAAGAGTTTCAATTAAAGTTATCAACTTGCATAACAATATTAAAAATTCTTGATTAATTTTAATCAATATGAGGATTATAAACAAGTTTTTCAAGAACTTGTATATGCTTCAGACATTTTAAAACTTCAAATACTTTCATATCAAATTTGTTTAGTGAAAATATTTAATATTAAATGCATGACATTTCCTAGTATCTAGATTGCAAGTCAAATAAGCTTTATGCTTACCAAGATGCATCATTCCACTTGATAATTAGGACATGCTTTAATATACCATAGAGCTTAGATCCTCATAATCTTTTATAATATTGTGTTATATTTTATTAAAGATATCATTGATAAAAATCATTTTTGTCTATTTGCAATGTGACATAACTTGTTGAGATCTCATCACTTCATTATTTTTAGGTAGCTACCCCTCTCGTGAGGTTTCATGAATTGTTATGTCATAAGCTCTTTAAGAGCACATTGCCTTTTAATTATGACCATATTGATCATTCACTCTTTTTTTTCAATAATTATTTTATTTGGGATCAATTGCATGTTTCATGCATGTCATAAATTGTGTCTTTCAGGAACATTCAATTAGAGTATTTCAACTATTAGTTTCTTATTATCTCCTCCTTATGTTAGACAGTATAACATATATTCCAATTTATCTTGGAAAATTCATCTTTTATGCATCATAATATATTTATTAATTATATACCGCATATCAAAATTATTAGATGAAAATTATATGGTCGCTGACCATAAACCAATTAAAGGAGAAATTGATCATAATGTATTGGTCTGATGCATATATTTATATGCAATTTGTCATATTTCAAACCACGAAGCTTTGTTCTCATAAGTAATGATTGACTATTTATTTAAGACATTTAATATCAATAAACTTGGATATTTATCAATATTATCAAAATAAATTGTCTTGATTACGTATTGTGAAAGTTGTGCTCTTAACTCAATTATCTTGCACAAACAATTTTGCAAATGTCAAACTTAAAGTTGATAAGAAATTCACATGTGATTATCTTATTGATGAATCCATTTATAATATCACATGACGGTGAACAGACCCATATTCACCTTTTCATACTTTCAGAATTTAGGGGATCCAATCCTAACATTAGTTGATCTAATCAACTTATCATGAGAACAAACAATCTTGAAGAATCTTTTATTTCTTCAATAAATGTCTAATGAGTAAACTTCAAGTTTACCATGACATGTGCCTTTTGATATAGTAAATTCCTGATTTACTTTTAAACGAACAAATTTCAAGATTTCTCATTCAAGGAGTAAATTTCAAGTTTATTTCTTCTCAACTACTCTACTTCTCGTTGAGGTGAACCGTGATCTTTTTTAAATCTGTAAATAGATCTGACATTTGATTTGCAATTCTTATATGTGAATAATCTTTTGAACTTTTTGCTCACAAATAGAAGCATGTAGATCAAGATGAGACAATGATGAATGTTTCCACAAAATTTCTCTTTTGCTATCATTATCTTCTCCCTTTAAATTTAGAAAAAATGTCTCATCAAACCTACAATCTGCAGATCGAGAATTGAACATATCTCTAGTTAATGGTTCAAGATAGCAAATAATAGAGGGTGATTCAAACCCAACATATATTTCTAATCTTCTTTGGGATCCCGTTTTTGTGCGATAGGTGGTGCCACAGGCACATATACAACAAATACAAAAATTCTTTGATGGGACATATTAGGTTCTTGATCCAAAACCAATTGCAATGGAGAATGTTTATGATAATTTATTGGTCTGAGGTGAAGAAGTGTTGCAGCATGCAAAATTGCATATCCCCATACAAAAGTGGACAATCTAGTTTTTATATGCATTGGTTTTGCTATTAATTGCAAGCGTCTAATTAATGACACGGCAAGACCATTTTGAGTATGAACATGAGCAATAGGATGTTCAACTCTTATCTCAACGGATAAACAATAGTCATTAAATTCTTGGGATGAAAATTCTATAACATTATCAAGGCGAATGGACTTAATATAATTATAAAAAAAAATTGTGCCCGTAATCATATTATTTTTGCCAACAATTTTATTAATGCCAAATTATGAGATAAAATAGGCATACATGAGACCATATAGATTCAAGATGAAGAATCTATTAGGACCATAAGATATCTAAATTTCCCACTAGACATGTGAATAGGTCCACAAATATCCCCATTAGGGGTTGACAGTACTCCTTTGGATGGTTTAACACGTATATGTTTCAAAATGCAGGGGACTCAACTACAACTTTCGTTGGTGAAGTCTCACAATCAACTTGCCTTGATAACAAGCAGTAGATTACAAGAATCTTTAGATTCTTTAATAGATGTCCATTTTGAATTTTCTATAATTCAAATCATTATCAAAAGTTCTCATTCTTCATGAATAGAACACAATCAACTTAGCATATCAATTTATGATAGCTTAGTACCTCATTCAATGTTCACGTACATTATTTAATCACTTATATTTCTTTCAGATATTATACACTGCTACCATATTCACTTTAAAGAATGGAACATTTTAAAGGAATATATTTTATGACTTTTTACTAAAAGCACATTATTTTGCTTTAGTCAACATTATATCATTAATATGGTGCACGAGACTTGAATCCAATGTCTTATCCATATAAAGGTGTCTAACACGATAATGCCATAAATTGATGGCGCTTGAATCCAACATCTTTAACTGTGAGATATTCATATTTTTCAAAATTTCATCAATATGATAACACAAGAATATCATAACTGTTACATAGTTTTATTTTGATGCTTTATTTTCATTAATGGTGTCTCTATAACCCATAACGTCCAACTCAAGAAGGGTAGTTCTTGTGTCAGGCTCTAGGAGGGTACTCGGGATGCAATTGGCACTCAAAGACTGTTGCTATTTTTTGAGCGAAAAAATTGGTCTCATTATCACATCTTACTCAATAGAAGAAGAATACTCAATGATAGCATAAGAAATGACAAAAATATTATAATTGGTTTCTCAAAATAGTTCAAGTCTGAACAGGAAAACGCTCATGAATACTTCACTCAAATCTATGAAGCCTCTACTCTAAACATCTAGAAGGTACCATGACAAGTCATGGCTACCACCAATTCAAGGAGCTAACTCAAAATGTAAAGAAGAAAGCAAAGGGTATCCTTCGAATGCAGGTGAGAGCTCACCATTGTCTGGATTTAGGGTGTTGAACCTCAACGGCGCATCGACTGAAGTCGTCTATCTGCTGAATTTGCATCATGAAATGATCAGCACCAAATAGCATAAGTACGTGGGATGTGCTGAATGTAAACGGGCTAAAGCAAACACATAAGGGTCAAACAAACCAACAACTTAGCTTAAAACTCAACTCTTCATCTCATACCTCAACTCAAATAAATCATGCAAGTTTTAAGTTTGAAATCATGCTTTAGAAATAGACTTAGTGTTTAAATGTAACTCAGTTCTAAATCAGGATATGCTCAACTCATGTATTGCTTGGATGTTTCTCTAACCGACATAACTAACACCACCATGAGTTTTGGTATTGTTAAATGAATATGGCATCATTGCCTCGCCTGTCCTTAACTTACCATGAAAAAGGACGTGTCCCGATCTACCTCTCTCTCGGATCCCAATAGCGTGTCCCTCCATGGGGACTTAGGCCACCAAAATTATCCTTTGCAATCATCCTACGCTTGCAATGTAGTTTGGGGTGACTCTTTTCACCCAACTCGGTGCTCAATACTCCTTCCAAGACTAAATCATGCTCATGGAGATTAGCTCAACTCATCTCTTCGACTCATCTCAGACAAGTCAACTCAGTTCTCAGTAGCTCAACTCAATTACTCAATAATTCAGGACCTTCGTCCATACAATGCAACTCAAGATTCTAATCCACATCATACAAGACTCCCATGAAGTACAGTCAACTGACATCACATTAGCAAGCCCATCATAAATGTAATGATGGATACTCATTACACGCACACATTAAGCAATAAAACATACATGAAGGAAGAAAATGTACTTCTCTGGATCGCATTACTTAGTTTGAAAGATTACATTCACAATTTAAATCAATCAGTAAGCAAGGAAAATGCTAAGTTTAGGGTTCATGTATCAATCAGGTGAAGTACATTCATAACTCAAAGTAACAATGGTGCAACTCATGACTCAACTCAAATATGTCTAAGAAACTCAATTCTGTACAAGAATTCAAGATTTACGAATCATAAGGTTTAAAGAACGCAATTAATACTCAAAATCTCGACTCCACTAACTGACGAGGCATGTGGATGAACAAGTCCAATATTTTAAATAGCCTTACATACCTGGTATAGAGTTTGACTATCAATTCCTCAAGGAATTAGCCTCAATCCTTTGAAGCCTAGCTTTTTCTCCTCATCTTCGCTCAAAGTCTCTCCTTAGTTTTTGTGTAAGGCGCTTTAGAATAGGTTTTAAAACCCTTTTTTGGCCAAAAATGACTTGTATTGGTCGTGGGTTAAGTCTGGAAGGGGTGGGAAAAAGTCTAGAATGCGCCTCAAAAGATTCAAAATTTAGAACTTCAGTAGAACAGGTAGGGGAAACAGGTCCGCGATGCGGACATGTCGCGCACCTATGTATTTTTGAATATCTAACCCTCATCAAAAGATTGAAAAAAAAATATAAGTGTGGTTCCACGACCAGGGCATGTCGCAGCCCTATTGCGTACCCTCACTATCTCAATTTTTGGATGAAAAAAATTATTTTTCGATTCGATTGCTCTAAAATTGGGTCGAGATAACCTTTTCACCCGATTTTTCATGCTGATTGCAGATCCAGTCTCTGATTTTCCATCTGAGCTTGGGAAGATGCATTATGCGTACAATTCGATTCTAAGGGTATTTTGATAATTTTACCAAGCATTATATTATCTCCCCCTTGGGATCATTCATCCTTGAATGATGAGTAGAGATGATAATAAAGCACGAGTGAACTTAGGACTTCTCACAACACTCACTCGACTACTCAAACTCTAAACTATTCCTCAACCTCTATAAAATCTACTCAAGACTCATGAATAGGCACACCAACTCAACAATGGGAACAACAGTTAAGTTAAGGATAGGAACATTACCTGCGACATAGTCATCGTTTGGCACAAAGAGTTGTGGGTATTTTGTTCTCATAGCATTCTTATTTTCCCATGTAGCTTCCTTAATGAATTGGTTCCTCTATAGAACTTTAACAGAGGCTATCTCCTTGTTCCTCAGCTTATGAACTTGACAGTCAAGAATTTGGACTAGAATCTCCTCATAGGATAGACTATCTTTTACTCTAGTATTGTCAACAGGGATTGCCAAAACAGGATCTCCCAAACACTTCTTCAACATCGACATGTGGAATACCGGATGGATCCCATCTAACTTGGAAGTTAATTATAACTCATAGGAGACCTTTATAATCCTCCTTATAATTTGATAGGGAACGCAATAGCGCAGACTTAACTCCCCTTCTTATCGAACCTCATGACACCTTTCATAGGTGACACGTTCAAGTACACCCAATCATCTACCTCGAATTCTAAGTCCCTTCTTCTCAACTCCGTGTAAGAATTTTGGTGACTTTTTGTTGTCTTCAACCTCTCTCTAATAACCTTTACCTTCTCCATGGATTGATGGCCAAGATCAGGCCTAATCGACTCTACTTTACCGACCTCAAACCACCGAATCGGTGATCTACATCTTCTCCCATACAAAGCTTCATAAGGGGCCATCTGAATGCTTGCGTAATAACTATTGTTATACACAAATTTGATCAATTGCAGTGATCATCCTAATTTCCTTTGAAGTCAAGGACATAAGCTTTCAACATATCCTTTAAAGTCTGAATGGTACACTCTGCCTAGTTGTCTGTCTGCAGATAAAAGTTCATACTCAAATTTACCTTCGTACCCAATCCCTTCTGGAAAGATCTCTAAACTTGGGAGATGAATTGTGCTCCTTTATCTGAGATGATAGATGAGGGAACCCAATGCCACCTTACAATCTCATGAATGTATAACTAGGCATATTCTTCAGTAGTATTAGTTGTCTTGACTGCCAAGAAATAGGTTGACTTGGTCATCCTATCCACGATTACCCGTATTGAGTCATATTGCTTTTGAGACCTCGGTAGACCAGTGATGAAGTCCATCTTAATCTTCTCTCACTTCCACTCGGGGATCTCGAAGTTCTGTGCTAATCCACATGGTCGTTGGTGCTCAACTTTGACTTGCTGACAATTCGGGCACTTAGAAACAAACTCTGTGATATCCCTCTTATCTCTCTCCACCAATAGATTTCGCTTAAGTTATTGTACATATTGGTAGAGCCAGGATGAATAGAACACCTAGAGCTTTGTGCTTCAGCCATGATTCTCTCTCTTACACAGTCAACATCAGGAATATATAACCTGCCTTGGTATCTCAACACCCCATCTCTCCCTTTGGAGAAGACCATCACTTTCCGTTTGTGGACTGCCTCCTTCAATTGGAGTATGATAGGATCTAGATCTTGCTTTTCATTCACCTCTACCATAAGAGATGATGCGGACCAACTATGGAATTGACTCCTCCCTTAACATTTTCCTCAAGCTGGACTCCCAATCGAACTACTCTATGCACCTCTTTCACAATCTCTTTCCTTCCTCAACATGGATCGTGCTACCCATTGACAACCTGTTAAGAGCATCAACAACAATGTTAGCTTTACCTGGGTGGTGGAGAATGCTCTTGTCACAATCCTTGAGCAACTGCAACTACCTCCTCTATCACAGGTTAAGCTCTTTCTGACTGAAGATGTATTGCAAACTTTTGTGGTCAGTGAACACCTCTACATATACTCCATGCAAATAGTGAAGCTAGATCTTAAGGGAGAATACCACTTCTACCAACTCGAGAACTGAGTCAGACAATTCCTCTCATGAATCTTAAGTTGTCTGGAAGCATATGCTATCACTTTCCCTCTCTGTAACGATACACAACCCAGTCCAACTCTGGATGCATCATAATATACCAAAAGTCTTCTATTATATCGGGCAACGTCAAAATTGGGGTTGTAGTAGTCGGATCTTCAGCACTTGAAAACTCTTCTTACATTTGTCAGACTACTGAAACTTGACCTTCTTTTGAGTCAGATTGGTCAATGGTGCCAACAGGGAAGAAAAACCCTCAACAAATCTACGGTAGTAGCCTGCCAACCCGAAGAAACTTCTTATGTCTATTGGTGAGGTCGATCTGGGCCAGTTCTTAATCACTTCAATCTTCTGGGCATCCATTCGAATACCATCATTTGAGACAACATAACCTAGGAAGGCCACTGACTTGAGTCTAAGTCCCTTCTTCTCAACTCCGTGTAAGAATTTTGGCGACTTTGTGTTGTCTTCAACCTCTCTCTAATAACCTTTACCTTCTCCATGGATTCATGGACAAGATCAAGCCAGACTCTGCTTTACCGACCTCAAATCACCCAATCGGTGATCTACATCTTATCCCATACAAAGCTTCACTAGGGGCCATTGAATGCTTGTGTGATAACTATTGTTATACACAAATTTGATCAATGGAAGTGATCATCCTAATTTACTTTGAAATCAAGGACACAAGCTCTCAACATATCCTTTAACGTCTTAATGGTATGCTCTGCCTGGTTGTCTGTCTGTGGATGAAAGGTTGTACTCTAATATACCTTCGTACCCAATCCCTTCTGGAAAGATCTCTAAACTTGGGAGGTGAATTGAGCTCCTCTATCTGAGATGATAGAAAAGGGAACCCCATGCCACCTCACAATCTCATGAATGTATAACTAGGCATATTCTTCAGCAGCATTAGTTGTCTTGACTGCCAAGAAATAGGCTAACTTGGTCATCCTATCCACGATTTCCCATATTGAGTGATACTCTTTTGAGACCTCGGTAGACTAGTGATGAAGTCCATCTTAATCATCTCTCACTTCCACTCAGGGATCTCAAATTTGGTGCTAATCCACATGGTCGTTGGTGCTCAACTTTGACTTGCTGACAATTCGGGAACTTAGAAACAAGCTCTGTGATATCCCTCTTCATCTCCCTCCACCAATAGATTTTGCTTAAGTTGTTGTACATATTGGTAGAGCCAGGATGAATAGAATATCTAGAGCTATGTGCTTCAGCCATAATTCCCTCTCTTGCACCGTCAACATCAGGAACTCGTAACCTGCCTTGGTATCTCAACACCCCATCTCTCCCTTTGGAGAAGACCATCACTTTCTGTTTGTGGACTACCTCCTTCAATCGGAGTATGATAGGATCTAGATCTTGATTTTCATTCACCTCTATCATAAGAGATGATGCGGACCAACTATGGATATTGACTCCTCCGTTGTCATTTTCCTCAAGATGGACTCCTAATCGAGCTACTCCGTGCACCTCTTTCACAATCTCTTTCTTTCCTTCCTCAACATGGGTCGTGCTACCCATTGACAACCTGTTAAGAGCATCAACAACAATGTTAGCTTTACCTGGGTGGTGGAGAATGCTCTTGTCATAAGCAACTCCAGCTACATCCTCTGTCGCAGGTTGAGCTCTTTCTGACTAAAGATGTATTGCAAACTTTTATGGTCAGTGAACATGTCTACATATACTCCATGCAAATAGTGAAGCTAGATCTTAAGGGAGAATACTACTGCTGCCAACTCGAGAACTGAGTCAGATAATTCCTCTCATGAATCTTAAGTTGTCTGGAAGCATATGCTATCACTTTCCCTCTCTGCATCAACACACAACCCAGTCCAACTCTGGATGCATCATAATATACCAAAAATCTTCTATCATATCGGGCAACATCAAAATTGGGGCTGTAGTAGTCGGATCTTCAACACTTGAAAACTCTTCTTACATTTGTCAAACTACTGAAACTTGACCTTCTTTTGAGTTAGCTTGGTCAATGGTTCCAACATGGAAGAAAAACCCCTCAACAAATCTGCGGTAGTAGCCTGCCAACCCTAAGAAACTTCTTATGTCTATTGGTGAAGTCGGTCTAGGCCAGTTCTTAATCGCTTCAATTTTCTGGGCATCCACACGAATACCATCACCTGAGAAAACATAACCTAGGAAGGCCACTGGCTTGAGCCGGAACTCACACTCCGAGAATTTCGTACACAATTCATGGTCTTTGAGAGTTTTGAAGAATCACTCTAACATGGTTGGCATGCTCCTCTTTATCCTTAGAATATACAAGGATGTCATCAATAAATACAATCATGAACATGACAAGGTACGGTCGGAATATTCTATTTATCAAGTCCATGAAGGCTGCAGATGCATTAGTCAACCCAAAGAACATTACCATGAACTCAAAATGGCAATATTTAGTCCTAAATGTTGTGTTTGGAATGTCACAGTCCCTTACTTTCAACTAATGATAACCAGATAAGAGGTCTATTTTTAAGAAACAAGAGGCGCCCTGAAGTTGGTCAAACAAATCATCTATCCTTGGGAGAGGATATTTTTTCTTAACTGTGACCTTGTTCAGTTACCTATAATCTATGTACATTCTGAGAGATCCACTTTCTTCCATCTAAATAGAACAGGAGCACCCCAAGGAGAAACACTCAATCTGACAAATCCTTTTGCTAACAAGTCCCTCAACTGCTCCTTCAACTCTTTCAACTCAGCAGGGGCATCCCATCAGGTGCAATCAAGATAGGATGGGTAATCGAAAGAACATCAATCCCAAAGTCAATCTCCCTATCGAAAGGGACTCCAGGCAGATCTTCAGGAAACACTCCAGCAAACTCATTTAAAATCAGAACTGACTCAAGAGTAGAAGGCTCAACATCATCATATTTGACTCACACGAGGTGGTAGATACACCCTTTAGAGATTAACTTTCTAGCTCTAAGATAGGAAATAAATTTTCCCTTAGGTGCAACCGAATCTCCTCTCTACTCTATAATAGGCTCATTGGGAAACTGAAACTTAACGATTTAGGTTCTACGGTGAATAGTGGCATAGTAGGTATGAAGCCAGTCCATACCAAGAATTATATCAAAGTCAATCATCTCTAACTCAACCAGATCAATATGAGTATCCCTATGGTAGATAGACACTATACAATCTCTATAAACTCTCTTGGCTATGATAGACTCACCAATAGGAGTGGAAACAGGGAAAGGCTCAAGTAAACATCAGGAGAAATCTCAAATTTTCTAGCCACCTATGGGGTTATAAAGGACGTTGTCACCCCTGGATCAACCAAAGCATAACAATTGAAAGTAAAGACTCGAAACATACCCGTCACGACATCAAGTGCAACCTCTTGGTCCTGTTTGTTCCCCGTTGCATAGAGACGATTCATTCCTCTATTTGTCCTTAGAGTGGCACCCTTTTGATTAACTTTGGGTGGTGGCATGGTAGTAGAAGATTGGGCTCTGTTGTCCAAAGTAGATAGTCTCTAAGGAAGTGACCCGTATGGTCACACTTATAGCAATCATTTCCTCCTTCCCTGCATTCCCCGAAATGTATCCTGCCACACTTCCCACAGGGTGGTTTCTCTTTCGAGCCAAGGGTCACACTGGCTTGTGAACCCTGTGCTCTAAAGTTTGACTGTCCCTGTGATTTCAAATTATACCTGACATTCGGTGTGGGTGCATTGGCTGATGATGGGGCATACCTTGAATGCCTCTTCTGGATGTAAGACATGTCCCCCTTATCCTGCTTGTGCTAGTTAGCCTCGTGCCCAGTTGACTTGGCTTTCTTGCTCATGTGCTCGTCTCTATTTTTCTTTCTTATCCTCCTCAGTTTGCTGGGCGTAAACCATGAGTATGGAAATTTCCACGCCCATAATCAGAAACGCAGCCTTGTATTCCTTTTTCGCATATCTGCCCAATCCAGACACAAGCTTCCTCATCCTTGCCCTCATGTCCTGGAGCATACCTGGAAAACTTAAAGAACTCTAGGTTGTACTCCTTGACGATCATCCCCTCCTGTTTCATGTTCACAAACTCTTCAATCTTCGCCTCCCTCAATTCTTGGGGAAAAGTGGTCGAGGAAAACACTCTCAAACTCGCCCACTCAGCAGGCTCAAAATCTTTACCTCGACTATCCTCCTACTAGTTGTAACATACATTTGCCACATCTTAAGCTAGTGGGAGGCAAGCTCAACCCCTTCAATCCCACTAGAAGGCATGGTCCTCAACACCTTATACATCTCGTCGATAAAGTTCAGTGGGTCCTCCTTAACCTTCGACCCATACTAGTGGGTTCATTCTCAAGAAGTCTCTCAGTCACGTTGCGGCAGTGGACTCCTGTTAGCTGGAACTAGGAGCCTGAGGACTTTGACTATTACCCTTGGAGGCCACTAGCTGAGTGAGCATGGTAATGGCTCCCCTGAACACTACCTCCGAAGTGGGAGCTGGTTGTGGCTATGCAGGGAGCACCTATAGGACCTCTGCAGCCCTGGAAGGTCTACCCCGTCTCCTCGTCCTGTTTGAATAAGGACCTCTGGTTAGGAATTTTCAGCGGTTGGGGCTGAGGCATCTCTCTGACCAGCAGTTAGTTTTGGAGGCATATTCTGCAAACATGTAACACACGAATTAGAGCAAAGTTTTCATAGAGTTAAACTCTATTACACGAACTCAGATCATAGAAGCCTCCTACTTATGAAGTGTGGTGCATAACATACCTATAAAGAAGACTCTACTAAACATGGCTTCATAGACTCCCTCACTTAAACTCTGGGCTCTGATACCAAGTTTGTCACGCCTCATGAGGGTATCCAGGATGCAATTGGCACTCAAAGACTATTGCTAGCCCCGAGAGAACCACTTGCTCTCATTGTCACATCTTACTCTATAGCGGAAGAATACTTAATGATAGCATTAAAGAAAAGACATAAATATTATAATTAGTTTCTCAAAATAGGTCAAGTCTGAATAAGAAAATGCTCAAGAATACTTCACACAAAGTCTATGAAGCCTCTACTCTAAACATCTAGAAGGTACCATGTCAAGCCATGGCTACCACCAATTCAAGGAACTAACTCAAAATGTAAAGAAGAAAGCAAAGGATATCCTCCGAATGTAGGCGAGAGCTTACTACTGTCTGGACTTAGGGTGATGAACCTCAATGGTGCATCTGTTAAAGTCCTATCTGCTGAATCTGCGTCATGAAATGATGCAACGCCAAATAGCATAAGTACATGGGATGTACTATATGTAAACGGGATAAAGTAAACAGATAAGCCTCAAACCAATCAACAACTCAGCTCAAAGCTCAACTCTTCATCTCATACCTCAACTCAAATAAATCATACAAGCTTTAAGTTTGAAATCATGATTTAGAAATAGACTGAATGTTTGAATGCAACTCAATTCAAAAATCATGATATGCTCAACTCAAGTATTGCTTGGAAGTTTCTCTAACCGACATAACTTACACCACCATAAGTTTTGGTGATGTAAAATGAATATGGTATCATTGCATCACCCATCCTTAACTTGCCACAGAAAAGGATGAGTCAACCTCTACTCTCTCTCAGATCCTAAGAAAGTGTCCCTCCCTGGGGACTTGGGCCACCAGAATTATCCTGTGCGACCATTCTACGCTGGCAACATAGTTCTATGGTGACTCTCTTCACCTAACTCAGTGCTCAATCCTCCTTCCAGGGATAAAACATGCTCATAGAAATTAGCTCAACTCATCTCTTCAACTCATCTCAGAAAAGTCAACTCAGTTCTCAGTAGCTCAACTCAATTACTCAATGACTCAGGACCGTCGTCCATGCAATGCAACTTAAGACTCTAATCCACATTATACAAGACTCCCATGAATTATGGTCAAGTGACACCACATTAGCAGGCTTAACATAAATGAAATGATGGATACTCATTACATGCACACATAAAGCAATAAAACATAATGAAGCAAGAAAACGTACTTCTCAGGATCACATTACTTAGTTTCAAAGATTGGGTTCACAATTTCAATTAATCAGTAAGCAAGGAAAATGCTAAGCTTAGGGTTAATGTATCAATCAGGTGAAGTATATTCATAAATCAAAGTAACAATTGTGTAACTCATAACTCGACTCAAATATATCCAAGAAACTCAATTCTGTACAAGAATTCAAAATTTACGAATCATAAGTTTTAAAAGAATGCAATGAATGCTCAAAATCTTGACTCCAGTAACTGATGGGGTGTGTTGATGAACGAGTCCAGCACTTTAAATAGCCTTACATACCTAATATGGAGTTTGACAATCAACTCCTCAAGGAATTAGCCTCAATCCTTTGAACCCTAGCTCTTTCTCCTCTTCTTCGCTCAAGGTCTCTACTTAGTTTTTGCGTAAGGGGCTTTAGAATAGGTTTTTGAAACTATTTTAAGCCAAAAGCGACTTTTATTGGTTATGGATTAAGTCTAGAAGGGGTGGAAAAAATTCTAGAATGCCCTTCAAAAGATTCAAAACTATGAACTTCGGTGGAACAGGTCGAGGGAACAGGTTTGTGATGCTGACATGTCACGCACTTGTGTATATTCATAAATCCAACCCCCATTGAAAAATTGTCACACCCCTCCCTGGGGTCGTGACCAGTGCCCGATAGGGACACGTAAACACCTAATAAGTCGAATTCCTTTCTAACCTTATCCTAGGATTCTACCGAAATTTCGGCAGAGTTTCCTCTGTTTTACTGACTAACCTCAC
>JAOTQR010147710.1:7543-19654 GCA_025774065.1 Solanum ossicruentum
TCCTCCTTACCATATGACGCCGGTGGAGTTGAAGGAGCGGTTAAAGGACTTGTTGAAAAAGGGTTTTATTAGGCCTAGGCATTCACCTTGGGGTGCACTGGTGTTGTTTGTGAAGAAGAAAGATTGGTCCCTTAGAATGTGTATTGACTACCGGCAACTTAATAGGGTCACCATCAAGAATAAGTATCTTCTACCAAGGATTGATGACTTGTTTGACCAACTTCAAGGGGCTAGCCACTTCTCTAAGATTGATCTTCAGTCCTAGTATCACCATGTGAAGGTGAGGGAGTGTGACATTCCCAAGACGACCTTCCAGACTAGGTATATGCATTATAAATTTGTGGTTTATGTCTTTTGGGTTGACCAATGCACCGACCATCTTCATGGATCTTATGAATAGGGTCTTTAAGCCATCTTGATTTATTTGTTGTGATTTTCATTGATGATATCTGATCTATTCCCATAGTGAGGTGAAACTTGGGGTCATTTGAGAGTGGTGCTACAAAAATTGAGGGAAGAGAAGTTGTATGCCAAATATGAAAAATGTGATTTTGGATGAAGGAGGTTGCCTTTCTAGATCATGTGGTGTCGGGGGATGGTATTAAGGTGGATCCTAAGAAGACGAAAATGATTAGAAAGTGGCCTAGACCTTTGACCCCATCGGACATTAGAGGCTTCTTAGCCTTAGTGGGTTATTACCGGAGGTTTGTGAATAGGTTCTCTTCTATTGCTTCTCCCATGACTAAGTTGAGTCTAAAGTAGGCTAAGTTTGTATGGACCGATGAGTGTTAAAAGAGTTCCCAAACCTTGAAGGATAAGCTTGTCTCTGCTCCTATCTTGTCTCTAGTGGAAGGGTTTGTTGTGTATTGTGATACCTCCCTGATTGGTTTGGGTTGTGTTTTGATGCAACATGCTAAGTTGATAGCCTATGCTTCTAGGCAACTCAAAGTGTATGAAAAGAATTATCCTATTCATGATCTTGAATTAGCCACCTTGGTTATTGCTTTGAAAATTTGGCGTCATTATTTGTATGGAGTGTACGTTGATGTGTTTACCGATTATAAGAGTCTCCAATATGTGTTCACTCAAAAAGATCTAAACTTTAGGCAATGAAGGTGGTTAGAGCTTCTTAAGGATTATGATATGAGTGTGCATTTTCATCCCGGCAGCGCTAATCTTGTGGCGGATGCTTTGAGTAGGGTGTCTATGGGTAGCCTAGCTTATGTTGATAATGGGGGCAAAGAGGTAGCTAGAGAGGTCCATCAGTTGGCTAGATTGGGAGTTAGGTTGGGAGAAGTGGATAATGGTGGTATTGTGGTTGTTGATGGTTCAAAATCTTCCTTGGTTTATGAGGTAAAATAAAACCAAGATCTTGACCCCTCCTTGTTAAAATTGAAGGCCTTGGTGAAGGAGGGCAAGGTGGAGGTTTTCTCCCAAGGGGGAGATGGTGCCTTTAGGTACGAAGGTATGTTGGGTGTGCCTTGTATGGAAGACTTGAGAGAGAATATTCTGGATGAGGCTCATAATCTTCTTATTCTAATCACTCCGGTTCTACCAAGATATATAAAGATTTGAGGGATGTGTTTTGGTGCGGAGGTATGAAGAAAGACATTGCCAAATTTGTATCCGATAGTCATAGTTGCCAACAAGTCAAAGCTGAACACTAAAGGTTGGGTGGCCTAACCCAAGATATAGATTCCAACATGGAAGTGGGAGGAAATTAACATGGATTTTGTGGTTGGGTTGCGTAAGACTAGAAAAGGTTTTGATCCTATTTGGCTTGATGTTGATAGAATGACAAAGTCAGCTCATTTCCTACCGGTTAAGACTATGTAGGTGTTGAAGATTATGCTAAATTGTACATTCATGAGTTGATTAGATTGCATGGGGTGCCTTTGTCTATCATATCAGATAGTGGTGGTCAAAACTTCACACTTTTGGAGGTCATTCCCAAGAGGTCTTGGTATCAAGGTTAAGCTTAGTATGACCTTTCACCCTCAAACAGATGGCCAAGCTGGAAGAACTATCCAAACTCTTTAGGATATGCTTCGAGCTTGTGTTTTGCAGTTTAAGCATAGTTGGGATGATTACCTTCCATTGATTGAGCTTGCTTATAACAATAGCTATCATTCTAGCATTGGTATGGCTCCTTTTGAGTCTCTCTATGGTAGATGTTGTAGGTCACTGGTTGGATGGTTTGAGGTAGGGGAAATGGCTTTATTAGGTCCGGATCTGGCTATGGAGGCTATGGAGCCGTAAAGTTGATTAGGGAAAGGTTGAACATAGCCCAAAGTCGTCAAAAGTCCTATGCTGATATGATGAGAAGGGAGCTTAAATTTAAAATTGCTGATTGGGTCTATTTGAAGGTCTCACCCATGAAGGGTGTGGTCCGTTTTGGTAAGAAGGGTAAATTGAGTCTAAGATTTATGGGTCCTTATAGGGTGTTGAGGAAGATTGGTAAGATGGCCTTAGAGTTAGAGTTGCCTAGTGAAATAGACTTGGTTAATTTGATTTTTCATGTATCCATATTGAGGAAATGTGCGGGTGATCCGAATGCTAATGTCCCATTGAATCTTGTGGGCATTGTTGAAGACAACTCGACTTATGAAGAAGTTCCAGTATAGACCTTGGATAGACAAGGGAAAAGAATGAGGAACAAGGATGTGGCTTCCGTTAAGGTCCTTTGAAGGAATCAACAAGTCAAAAGTGCTACATGGGAGGCCGAAGCGAACATGCAAAAGCGATATCCCTATCTCTTCCATTCAACTCAAGCCTAAGCTACTAATTCTAAGTCTTCTATGTGATTTCATGTATCATGTATTATCCCTATATGCCATCTGCATGCATTCATGTTTGTTAACAAATTCATGGTGATTTTAACACTTGTGTCGTAAGTGCATTGTTGCATTCTTGTTGGGGATGATCTCTTCATGATGATCCTTCTTACATTTCTTTTACATTTGGGGAAGAATGTTCCCAAGGGAGAGATTTGAAACGACCCTAAGAAGTGCCCAAATATGTGCCTCGAAAGTGCCCAGAATAGTAATTTCTATATATCTCAAAATCCATATGTGATATCAAAAATCTGACTTCATATTCTTGTTTCATGGGGCAAAATTGAGTGGGAAAAGGGTCTAACCTCGATTTTAGAGTGATCGAATCACAATTTTAATTTTTCAAAAATGTAATTTCCAGCATGGGTTTGCGCCCCAGTGTTATTTTTGCCCAGTTTTTGTTACTCGGTCCAAAGCTTTTGGGTCTTAGGCCCATGTATTCCCATGCGTTTAGCTATATTTCACCTTCTTATCATACAAGACATTACCCAATACTCTCTCAAACACTTAGACAAATATTTTACTCAAAATTCAAGTGCCAAACCTCATTCTGGATCTTAAGGATTTCACTTAATCTTCAAGTTCTCATCTCAAACTTCATCAATGAATTCTCCAAAGCTAAGGTATATGGGTTTTAACCATTGGATCCTTTCATCCATGATGCCCAAGCTTCCTTTTTACATAAATTTCATGTTTCGAAGTTGATTTACCTATGGATCTTAAGTATTATGAATTTGACTATGAACTATGTTGGGGTTTCATAAAGGTGTGACTGTTCGAGCATGTTTTGAGCTATGAATCTTGGATCTATCTTGAGATATGATGAAGGGTTTTGATGTATATTGCATGATGGCACTACCTAGTATTGGTGGGTTAATTTACTTCAAGTTACTTGCATGATTTCACTCTTGAATTTCATAGTTTTATACTAGCATTGCACACTCACCAGGTGTTTGATAAAATATCCGATTAATGTATCTTGAGTTGTTGAAGGTCGAATGCTTGGCATATGAGTTAAGTGACTTTATGATGATAAAAGGATGGTCTATATGTGATGATTTCATGATATGTATCTATAGTGTTATGAACTGACCATAACCAATTGAGGAGTTGATACCTCAATCACCTCAGATGGGGTTGGTAAGCCATCAACCAATTTAGGGGTTGATACCTCAATCACATTCGATGGAAGGTGGTCATGTCCATCAACCAATTGAGGGGTTGATGATACCTCAATCGCCTCGGATGGGGGTAGTAAGCCATCAACCAATTGAGGGGTTGATAGCTTAATCACATTCGATGGAGGGTGGCCATGTCCGTCAACCCGTTGAGCGGTTGATTCCTCAATCACTTCTAAAGGGTCTACCTTGT
The DNA here is from genome assembly GCA_025774065.1 of Solanum ossicruentum. NCBI lineage: Eukaryota > Viridiplantae > Streptophyta > Magnoliopsida > Solanales > Solanaceae > Solanum > Solanum ossicruentum. Next base: position 11,749 of record JAOTQR010147710.1, read on the forward strand.
ATTCCAAGTACTAAGTTGCTTGGTATATGATGATGGTCTCTTCCTTCATATGTAATATGTCCTCTATATGCATGTTTTACTTCAAATATCATTCATACATGTCATATTTTTATTACTCTATCCATTGCTTATGATATTGCATTTTGACTATGTTGCCTATCTCTCGTTGCATTGCATCCTACATACTTAGTACATTCAAACGAACTAACGCATACTCTATCCCTACATGATGTTACCAGGTAGGAACCGAAGTTCCTAAGGATCATCCTCATCCTCCCGAGGCTAGTACTATTTCTACAAAGCAAGTTGGTGTGTCCTCAATTTTGGGGACAATGTCTTCGATCTTATGCTATGTATCAAGATTCTCTTTCCTTTATTACATGTTTTGCTATGGGGGTGAGCCCGATTGATTGTCTTGATGCCGCTAAGTTCTATGTTTAGAGGTATTGTTGGACAAGTTATGTAATGATATTATAAGCTTAACTCTTTTTGACTTTTTTGATGTTTTATGATATGAAAGACTTCCCTTAGACCTTTTTCTCTTATTTCTATTATCTATTGGTGTTTTATTGCTTCTGCGACCAAGGATGTGTAATGATATGCTAAGAGGCTTGTTTGGGGTCCCTTCGGGTTACCCATTCGCCGTGTCACGTCTAGGCCCTAAGATTGGGTCATGATAGAAGTGAAAAGGAGAGAAGATAGAAAGTGAAAGGAATAAAGCATTTGAAAATCCTTAAGTAGGTCGATAAGCGTGCATGTTCGGCCATACCAAACCACAACACCTAGCACAGTCAGCACTGCACCAAATGTGCTAGGGACCACCTTTTTTAACAGTATGCATACCTTCCCTTCAACCTTGAAGTGCGGTGGAATTGACCATCGCCCATTGGTTTCAAAAATTCATTGAATTGATTATTTGTTTGCCAAATTCGGCACCATCTCAAGAGTCACCAAGCAACTCGAAAAGCGATCGAATTGATGGTCGCCTTTTTGACTAGGCGATACATCGAGTGGTGCCATTTGATCGCCCTCTTAATTTTCTACTCCAATTTTTCTCTTTTTCAATCTGGCAGAATTCGACACTAATTATTTAAACTAAAAAGCAGTAAATACTCACCTTGGGTTGCCTTTTAAGCAGCCCCTTAGTTATGCCATGGCACGACGTAATTTCTCTTCTTCACTCAAGTCATCACTGATTGGCTCATTACTAACAATATCTTGGGATCATCTCCCGGCTTCTGAGTTTTGCATATGTTGAACACCACTTCCTCATCATTCACTCCAAAACTAAGATATCCATTCTCAACATACACCACAGCTCATCTGGTGGCTAAGAACGACCTCCCCAAGATATTTCTTGTATTCTTAGCTTATTATATCTATGCCTTTCACCTATTATTTAGTATTCATAGCTTATTATATCTATGCCTTTCATCTATTATTTAAGTCTTTCGCTAAATGAGGTAGCCAAGCCAAGTGGTTCGGTTGGGACCAGAAATGGTTCTGCGTGCCGGCCACGCCCAAGGTGTGAACTTGACACGTGACACCTACATATGTTTATGAATATGATTTTGATAAAAGTATTGTTATGACAAGAATGTGATCATGCAAATGTCTATTGATATTGGCTCTTTGAGCATATTGGATGTGTACACCATATTGTTATAAGTGAATGAGTTATTCTTATGCATGAAAAGTATGGATTGAAATATGATTTGGCATTTTAGACTAAGTATGAATGACTATGAAGAATATTTGGCTTTTAAGCCCAAGTATTCATTGAAATGATTTGAAAAGACTTATGCCTCTTTTGAAAGAATATATAAGTATTCTTGTGGGATGACGACTTAGCACCAAATTGATTAGAGGCGACAAGGCTATCCCCAAAGGTCATCTCCCTTTCCTTGAACTGTGTGTCAGCATATATATATACGGTATCCATTACTGCATTGGTCAGGTCGTAAGAAATGTTTACACATTTGATGTGATATGATATGGAAATCCTTCTAAAATAATTGGGTCAAAATAAAGGTGGCCACCACACCGAAATGATCGGGTCGTGATGAGTGGTGTAGATTACCTTTGGCAAGTAATCATTTCTCACTCAGTAGAGGACTACATTGGGCAAATTTATGTAATAGCTCACATGAGTTTGAGATGTCAGTCCTGGTTACATCCCCTTTATTTTGAAGTATTATATAACATATCATGCACCATGGATTTCATAATATATTGTAGTACACTACTCTTCGTTTTTATATATTTCTTTCTATAAATATGCCCATGTTATCTAACATTGAATGCATGTTTGATAGATCATATGCGTTGCATGCCCCCATACTTAGTACATTCAACATACTAATGCATACTTTTTCCTACATGATCTAACCATATAGGGCTAGATCAAATTTTAGAAAGTGTTATGGTGAGTCTTATCTTCCAAGGGCAAGCCACCATCTATCTACCTTATGTTGCTTCTGTTTATGCTATTTACTTTGAGGGTGAACCCCGGACATATCTTGGCCCTCATCCTATTCTATGACTAGAGGTATTATTGAACATCTTGTAGACTCTTGTACTGTTATATGCTATGTGTTGTATTTGAAGACTATGGTTATGGTTATGTATTAGATATGGTTATTATGAATTGATGTATTATGATATGAATTTATGTTATGATGTGGAAGATTCTAAGTCCCATTCCCCCCTCCCCTTTAGAGTGAGTTCTAGTTTTCCATCCCTTAGAACTATGTGTTTACTATTCCATATGAGCTTCTGAACCAATAATGTGTGAACGAATACTATGAGGGTTATTTCAGGACTCTCGAGTTCCCATTTGCCATGTCACTCTTAGACCTTAGGCCTGGGTTGTGACCAGCTTGGTATCAAAGCATTAGGTTTATACATGATCCTCGAAGTCCAATATGCCGCATCGAGTAGAGTCTTATTCATGGGTGTGAAGTGCACCATACCTATGAGTGGAAGGCTATAATGGCATTCTAGCAATTTTCTTACTTATTCATGTCTTATGTCGTGCTTTAGGTAAGAAGGTTCCCTAATCCTAATGATGTCTTTGCAACATTACAGAAGATGTCTCCATGAAGAGCTCCCCTACCAAGACCTGCCTGGGTTAAAGAGGGCCAAGTTCCTCAAGGGCCTATGAAAAAGCCAATCACTAATATTGAATTCCATAATGCTATTGGTATGCTTGCCCAAGTGGTGACTACTCAGGCTAAACAGGCTAATCTTCCTCCTCGTGTTCCCACTTCGGCTGCTAAAGTGAGAGATTTCACCTAGATGAATCTTCTGGAGTTTTATGGGTCCAAGGCTGATGAGGATGCTCAAGAGTTCATTGATGAGCTCTCTAAGGACTATTATGGGGATCACTTCTGAGGAGAAGGCTGAGTTGGCTGCTTATTACTTGAAAGATATGGCTCAAGTGTGGTACACTCAATTGATGCAGAGAGTCTGTGGTGAGGGAGTTAATTGGGAAGAGTTCAAATATGCCTTTCTGGATCATTTCTTTCCCTCTTGAACTTAGGTAACCTAAGATGACAAAATTCATCAACCTCAAACATGGTGGTATGAGTGTGAGGGACTATGCCCTCAAGTTCACTAAGATCTCAAAGTATGCTCCAATGCATGTAGCTTACCCCCCGTGCAAGAATGCATAAGTTCATAGTGTCTCTGATTTGGTTGTGAAGGAAAATCGTATGGCTATGCTTATTTGGAATATGGACATCTCTAGACTCATGACTTATGCTAAATTGATTGAAGGGGATAAGCTTAAGGAGACTCATTCATGATTCTAAGAGGACATGTTATGATAGTAGGTTCTCCAACTCCAAGGGTGGTGGTTATGGTCGCTTCCAATAGGGCCAAGGTTCTAATGCAAGGGTTTCCAATACTAGGGTGCCTCCTCCCAAGGCACCGATTGGTGGTGGGCCATTATTTCCCCTGTGTGAAAAGTGTGGAAAGAATCATATGGGTGCTTATTGGAAAGAGTTGTGTACATGCTAGGGTGTGGTGAGAAGAACCACAAGGTTGTTGATTGTTCTAAAGTTGCTCAGAAAGGTCAGCTTCAAGTGGCCCAAGCTGATCGAGGCTAGCAAAGAGCTCCACAAGGTAGTGCCCCTAGGAACAACAGGTTCTATGCTTTTCATGCTAGTCAAAAAGTTAAGGAGACTCTGAATATTGTGACCGGTATGTTAAAAATCTTTGATTTTGGATGCTTATGCTTTGCTCGATACGGGTGCAAATTTATCTTTTGTGACTCCTTTTTTGGCTGTTAAGTTTTGATTTGAGCCCTGAAATTCTAAGGGATCACTTTTTAGTTTATACACCCGTGGGTGAGTCTATTGTTGCTTGAGGAGTCTATTGAGGTTGTCCTGTCTCTATTTTGCATAAAGTCCTTTTGTATGATCTTATGGGTCTTGAATGTTTGATATTGATATTATTCTTGGGATGGATTGGTTGCATGCTTCATATGCCTCTATAAATTGTAGAACTCAAAAGGCCAAGTTTCAGTTTTCGAATGAGCCTGATTTTGAATAGAAAGGGCAGTGACTCCACTATTAAAGGTCAGTTTATTTTCTATCGTAAGGCACGAAAGATGATTTCAAAGCGTTTTATTTATCATATAGTAAGGGTTAAAGGTATGGAATATGAGTCACCTACACTTGAATGAGTTTCGATGGTAAATGAGTTCCCAGATATGTTTCTCGAAGATTTGCTCGGTATTCCTCTCGAAAGGGAAGTAGACTTTGGCATAGAGTTTCTCCCGGATATTCAACCTATCTCTATTCCTCCTATGGCACTGGTTGAGTTGAAAGGGTTGAAGGATCAATTGAATGACTTGTTGGAGAAAAGGCTTTATTAGGCCAAGTATATCGCCATGGGGTGCTCTGATGTTATTTGTAAGAAAGAAAGATGGATCTCTTTGAATGTGCATTGATTATAGACAACTGAATAAGGTAACCATCAATAAATATCCATTTCCAAGGATCAACAACTTGTTTGATCAACTTCAAAAGGCCAACCATTTATCAAAGATTGACCTCCGTTCCAGTTATCATCAATAGGTTAGGGAGTGTGATACAAAATGGCTTTTTGGACTAGATATGGACACTTTAAATTTGTGGTGACATTGTTTGGTTTGACTAATGCTCTGGCTGTGTTTATGGATCTCATCAACCGGGTGTTCAATCCATTTCTTGATGGCTTTGTGGTTGTCTTCATCGATGACATCCTTATTTATTCTCAAAGTGAGCAAGAGCATAGGGATCATTTGAGGTTGGTTCTTCAAACATTGAGGGAGGAGAAATTGTATGTTAAACTCAGTAAATATGAGTTTTGGTTGGGTGAGGTTTCTTTGCTTTGTCATGTAGTATTTCAATGACTGTATTAAAGTTGACCGGAAGAATACTGAGGCCATAAAGAATTGGCCGAGACCATTGAATCCTTTGGATATTCGAAGTTTTCTTGGGTTGACTTGTTATTATAGGAGATTTTTTGAAGGTTTCTCATCCATTGCATCACCTTTCACTAAGTTGACTGAAATGAAGGCCAAGTTTGTATGGTCGAAGGAATATGAGAAGAGTTTTCAGGCTTTGAAAGATCAGCTTATACCGGGTCCTGTTGTCACTCTACATGATGGTTTAGATGGGCTCGTGGTATATTTTAATACTTCTCGGATTAGATTGGGTTATGTGCTTATGCAAGATGATAAGGTGATAGCTTATGCATCAAGGCAATTGAAGGTGCATGAGCGTAATTACCCGACTCATGATCTTGAGCTAGCGGCTATGGTGTTTATTTTGAAGATTTGGAGACATTATTTGTATGGAGTTCATGTTGACGTTTTCACCAATCACAAGAGTTTGCAATATGTGTTCACTCAAAGAGATCTTAATTTGAGTCAAAGAAGGTGGTTGGAACCCCTCTTAAGGACTATGACATGAGTGTGCAATATCATCCCGGCACGACAAATGTTGTAGCCAACACTCTTAGTACTATGGGGATGTGTAGCCCATGTTGATGAAGGGAAGAAGGAGTTGGTAAGTGATGTTCACTATTTGCCTAGGTTGAGTGTTAGGTTGGCCGACTCTAATTATTGTAGTATTCATGTTCAGAATGGGGCTGAATCTTCTGTGGTTTTTAATGTGAAGGCTAAGCAAGATCTAGACCCATCATTGGTTCAGTTGAAGAAGTTGGATGCCAAAAAGAAGATAGAGGTTTTCTACCGAGGGGGATATAGTGTGCTTCGGTATCAAGATCGATTATGTGTCCAAGATGTTGATGATCTTAGGAGGGTGATCATGAGTGAAGCCCATAACTCTCATTATTTTATTTAGCCAGGATCCACCAATATGTATCGAGATTTGAGGGAAGTATATTGGTGGCATGGTATAAAGAAAGATATAGGCAAATTTAAATCTGAATGTCCTAATTGTCAACGGGTGAAGGTCTCACCAAAGGCCTAGTGGTTTGGCTCAACATATTGAGATCTCTATTAGGAAGTCGGCTTATTTCCTACCAGTCAAGACTACCTTTAGTGCTGAAGATTGTGCAAGGTTAAGAGTTAGTGAGGTTGCATGGTGTTCTTAGTGATGTCGCCTAAGTTACACCTCCTTTTTTAGGATAAAGCAGTCATTATCAACAAATAGAACCTAACCAAGGTTAGGGTCGAGCCCAAGGGAATACTTTAGACTTAGGAAAATTCAATTAATGCAATTTGAGTAACTAATGTAACAACCCAAAAAAGTGCTCGAAAATGTGCCTCGGAAGTGGCCAAAATCGTAATCCCTATATATCTCAAAATCCGTGAGTGATATCAAAAATTCAACTTCATATTCTTATTCATGGGGTCATTTTGAGTGGAAAATGGGTCTAACCCCAATTTAAGAGCAAACGATTAGCAATTTCGATTTTCCTAAAATGCAAGATCTAGTGAGGTTTGCGCGCCCCTGGCGCGATGCGACTAGGGCGTGCAGATGAAGAAATCCTTAATCCATGACAGGTCCGTGAAGTAGACCTATGTATTTTTCCTACCCAGTTAATTTTGTACGGTCGAAGGCTTTTAGGTCTTGGGCCTAAGTGTTCCCACACGTGAAAATGTCTATAATTAACCATTTTTCACCTTCATATCATTCTAAACATTCCCAAATACTCATTCACACATATACCCAATATTTTACTCCTAAACTCATGTCTCAAAACTCTCTTCAGATCTAAGGATTTCCTCTCAAGCTTCAAGTCTCGATCTCCAATCTTCATCAAGTTCATCAACAAAGCTAAGGTATGTGGGTTTCTTTCATGGGTTCCTTTCATCCATGATACCCAAGCTTTTTTACTCAAAATTACATGATTTAAAGTTGAATTATTCATGGGTATTATCTTATATGAAATTCACTACACACTATGCTGGGTTTATGAAATTGTGACTGTTTTACATTACAGTATCCCCTATGGGGTGAAAAAGGCATTTTTTTTATTTTGGAGCTATGAATCTGAGGTCTATTATGAGAATTGATAAAGGGTCTTGATGTTTATTGTTTGATGGTGTTACCAAGTATCTATTGATGGCTTTACACTGATTTTTCCAGCATGACTCACTCTTGAATTGCAAGTTTTACACTAGCATTACACACCCTCTAAGTGTTTGATAAAATATCTGGTCATGGATTCTTGAGGAATTGAAGGTCCAATATATGTCTTATGAGTATAATGACTGTGTGATGATAAAAAGGAATGTATATATATGCTGATGAAAAGAGTGTGTGTGTGTGTGTGTGTGTGTGTGTGTGTATGTGTGTGTGTGTGTGTGTCTGTATATATTATCTCTATATAGTGTTGGGGATGACCAAGCCTAGCTTGGGGGTTATAGGCCCGGGTAACCTATCAAGGG